>PVKU01004941.1:0-134420 GCA_004027475.1 Anoura caudifer
GTGCAGGGTGGAGGGGAATGAAGGGGGGAAATGGGACAACTGTAATAGCATAATCAATAAAATATATTTTTTAAAAAAGAAGTGACGCTAAGGGTCACCAACTGGATGGATCCTTGCAGACGGCCTTTGAAAGGTTTCAGTAAAGATGTGCATTACTTTTAATGCTGGCCAGTTTCACTATGTGGTCTCAGAGATGGAGCCACAAGGCCATCCCAATGAAACCGTTTTTGTGTAACCCTTGGCATCTTTGCTGATACCATTAATCTCCCTTCTGAAATGTCTCCTCACATTTCCATGCCTACTTGATTCCTTTAAATTCTTTCCCTCAAACTCCAGCTCAGGTTCTGTCTCTTTGCTTCCCCTGTCCTTTACTGAACATAGTACATTCACCTTGCATGCCAATAGCCACATTTAATCAGAGCGCCTTCATTCCGATTTATAGACTGCTATGTGTTTTTGGTTAATCTTTTCATGATGTGGAGCTATCTCCCTACAGATCACAAGCTTACTGAAGCCAAGGACTGTGTCTTCTATACCTTTTCATCGCTTCCACAGCTTCTGGCAAAGGGATTTGAAAAAAAAAAAAATTGTGTTTGATAAATTTGCTTATAAATAATGAAATCATCAGAAATACTAGAAAACAGATTATATAACTTACAAGCCCTACAGAAATGCTATGCCCAACATTTTCACACAGTGTGAGTCAGTTTTTAAGCCACTGGATTATTGTGTAAAATTCCACACTAATAATGAGAATGTGAGGGTGAATGGGCTCTGATCTGTGTTGCCTTGCCGATAGCCAGGCTCGAAGTGGTAGCCTTAACTCCTCACCCCTCCCTGAGCACTGCTCCCTAAAGCCCCAGCTCAGAGAGCCTGTCTTGTCAGACAAGAGGAGTTTGCTGGCCATGTGGGTAGCAGCCGTCCATCTGTACAATCTGTGATCTTGGTGGAAGTGTGGACTAATGTCCTCATTTTCTGTTTTAGGAAACATGTCTCCAGTAGTTGTTCCATATGTTTCTTTTTTATTTTAAAAAATACTTACAAAAGATTTTATTCATTTATTTTTAGAGAGAGGAGAAGGGAGGGAGAAAGAGAAGGAGAGAAACATCGATTCAAGAAACATTGATTAGTCACCTCTCATATGTGCCTGACTGGGAACCGAATCGGCAACCTGGGCGTGTGCCCTGACCAGGAGTTGGACCGGCAATCTTTCACTCTGCAGGATGACGCTCAACCAACTGAGCCACACTGGTCAGGGCTAAAAACACTTCTTATTTGAAGTATAACACACATGTTTAAAAGTACACATAGCATAAATGTACAGCACAATAAATATTAGAAACTGAAAACACCTGTGTAACCAGCTCTCAGATCAAGAAACAATGTTATCCACAGTGAGAAATCCACAGCATGCTCTCTTTCAGTCACTGGCTCCCCAGCAGTCCAAGCTGCTGGCGTGTAACAGCATCGACTAGTTTTGCCAGGTGTTGTGCCTCGTACAAATGTAATCATGCAATCCGTGTGTTTGTATCTGGCTTCTTTTGTTTGTGAGATTCACCTGCGGAATTGAGTGCAGTTGTAGGCTATTCTTTCCCACTGCTTTGTAGTGAATAAATAAAATATGGCACATTTACGCAATGGAATGCTATCCATTTCATTTCCATTAACAACATCTTACATTGGAAATCTCAAAAGCTCAGCTGTTGAAAGTGAAGTCCAATGCTGCAACGAACACAGCATTATTCTCAAATCTTTAATTTCACAGAAGCTTAATGGCATCAGCGTTTTGCTCAGGATAATGTTACAGACATTCTATCACCTTCTGAGCCAGGAAAACCTGTTTTGCTTCATGTCTGTTACTGTTTTTCTAACAGATAATAGTCTCTTAAATTCCATTGTTAAGCATCATTGTTGATTTTGGAAGTGTATTCATGCAGCAAATTCTTTTCAGAATAAAAATAGAGCAACCAAAAAAGTCAGTATGTACATTAAAGTAACTTGATTTATTACCTCTGAAGATTTTCCTCCCTTCATGCTTTCCATAGCTGTAAAAACATCTTACTTTTAATGACAAAGACTATACTGTATTTAGTTTACTCTGATGTGTTTTTCCTCCCACCGACACACACACTCAGGACACACAGAAACACACACACAGCTCACTCTCACTGACCAGAGGATTTTAGCTTCAACACCACTAGTGTGGTTAAACTTCACTGAGACAGTTGATCCTGCAGGAATTAATACTGTTTGGAAAAAATCTGAAATTCATATCATAGGAAAATTCAGTGTCATGGTACCTGTCCATAAAAGTGCCTGCATAAAAGTATACTTCTTAAAATTCAGATTTATTGAGGTATAATTTATGTATAATACAGTTCTATGAATCCCAACAAACACATGTGCTCTTGTAACCACTACCACAATTGACATACAGAATACCCATCATCCCTAAGAGTTTCTCACACCCTTTTGTAGTCAACTCCTACCCGCAAATCTACTCCCTGGCAACCGCCTGTCTCATAAAGGTATATAAAATGTTTTTTTCCCTCCTTTGTGGGACACAGAAAAGCAGAGCACAGGCTCATTTCTTGTTACCTCTGCAGCCTTCACCCCCAGGGCTTCCCCTGCCCCAGCCCCCCCACCTCATCCTGTGCCTTGTCCTCTCCACACTGCCACCCGCAGTGTTACCCCTGGTGTCCCTTTTACCTAGAACCCTCTTCAGTTCCTTCTCCACCGAGTCAATTCCCACTCGTTTTTGAGATCTCAGTTTAACACCATTTCCTCAGAGAAAGCTTTCCTGACTAGTCCCAATCCTTCCATGTTGCACTGCATGTGAGTGAAGCAGCAATATGACATTGGTTTAGTATTATTTGATTAGTGTCTGTCTTCCCATTAAACTGTGAGCTTCATGAGGGCAGGGACCCTGCTGGGCTTTCTCATGGTTGTATTCTGAGCATACAGCTCAGTAGAAGGGACTCAATGAAGACTAAGTAGATGAATATATACTCTGAAGCTAGCACTCTTCTAAATGTTTAACTTTGATTCTTTCAAGGGTGCAATAAAATAAATATTATTTCTGTTTAACAATCCTAATGGTCTCAAAAAACATAACTTTTTTTTGCTGTTCCTCCTTCCAAAGGGTGGAGCCGCATTCTCCCATTGAATGTAAGGTGACTCAGTGACTCACTTCTAATGAATAGAATAAGCAGAGTGACAGGATCAGAGAAGACAATATGCTTTTTCCTTGCTCTCTCTGGAGTCACTTGCTATGGAGGAAGCCAGCTGCCATGTTGCGCAGACTCCTCAGCAGCACCATGGAGAGGCCCATGTGTGAGGAACCGAGGCCTCCTGTCAACAGCCGTATGATTGAGTGAAGCAGATCCTTTCACCCCAGTCAAGTTGTAACCAAAAGCAGGTCTTGGCTGCCTGCTGCTACGAAAGCCAATGCTCGACGGTGCTGATGTAAAGGAACATGGTTTATTTGCAGATGCTGGCCATCGGGAAGATGGCAGACTCATGTCTCAAAGTCCATTCTCCACCTCTCAGTGGAGGCAGAGGTTTTTGTAAGGAGGGAGAGGGGAACAGAACAAAGGAATCAAGGGAGGGGGTTGAAAAGTTCTCCACATGCAGATGAGTGCATCTGATAAGGGAAGCGATGGCCCAGTGTGCGTCACCCTGGCTTCAAATTATCCCTGCCTTTAAGCCATCCTGGCTCCATGGATGAAGGTCAGCAGATCTCTTGGAACTGGGATGCTTGAAGGTCAGGATCTGCATCTTTTGAAACTAGTTCCTGGAATTCTTAAACAAACATGCTGTTCATCTATCAGCCACATATTGGTCAGAGTCAGTATTATGTCCGTAACAGACACAACATCAAAAGAATGGTGGGGTGGGTTACAATTTCCCACCAACACAATTTTCCACTGTTACAGCCTTCAGATTACTGCAGCCCTGACACCCCCTCAACTGTAACCCTATGAAAGACCCCAAGCCGGAACCACCCAGCTAATCCCCGATTCCTGACGCACAGAAACCATGTGAGAGAACAAATGTTTGCCATTCTGAACTACTAAGTTTGAGGGTAATTTGTTATGCAACAATAGATAACTAAAATAACCGATGAGGGAAGTAAAGTAAAGCAAGTTTAAGTAGGTTGTTAAAGGTCACACGAGTAGTTAGTATGTGGCAGACCCAAGATCCAAACGCAGGTCCACGTGGCTCTGACGCCCCCGTCTCTGTACATGCTGCCTCCTGAGGTCACTCAGTGTGACCAGTGCAGAATCACATGACTGTGCAATTATGAAGTCTTTGCAGATTGGTTCATGTTACAGTGTCAGGAGGTTGCTTTCCAAATTTCCAAAGAAACTGCTGACTGGAAGAATTTCTAAAAGAATGATGAATAAAAAGGAAATTCTAATTTCTAAATTCTAGGAAGTTGAAGGATACTGTACTATTTAAAGAATTTCTGTGAAGACATTTTGAAGATGAGACTGAAGCAAGTTTGTTATAAATTAGAAAAGAGATAACTTGAAAGTAACTTTTTTCCTTAGCTATATTATGGGTGTTGTAAAACAGTTTTTACAGAGTGTGAATGAATTATAGTAGATTGCTTGATTTTTATATATATTTGTGTTTAATGTTATTTATTATATATCTCTAATATATGTATTTATTTAAATACTTATATTTAGTACTTATGAAGGAAAAATCAAAATTCAGTGTTTCCCTGAGATTTCTTAGTTACCATTTCCAAGGCCCAAACTGAGGCAAAGACTTCTCTTAAAGGACACAGAAAGTGCCAATCTTCGAATACAACCTTAATTAGTCATTATAAGCTAATTATATGCATGCCTCGTGGTCTTCCAGTCTATGTTGATTAGACCTAATTATCTCCATCCCATCATCCTGGAATGACTCATTTCCCTTTTTCTCTCTCTGCCTCCCATTTTCCTAACCAAATTAATAAAACATTCCTTTCATCTAATCACTCCACTAATCTTTATTTTCTTTGCTTATTAAAGCATTGCCTCTAGTTCCCTTCTCATGCAGGGACGTTGCTGAGCCATGGCAAGTGCTGGAAGCATCTCTCTCTCTCTGATTCCAGCTTTATGTCTTCCAAAGGGGACTGACTGAAGAATCTCCAGGGGCACAGAACATAGAACACTTTGGTTCTCTCAATGACTTTGCTTTTTCAGAGTCTCCACTGACCCTGGAGCTGGGAAAAATGTGTAATACCAAGAAACAGCACTTGGGTCTGTGGCCAAATGAAGCTCATTCTAGTGATTGCTTTCAAAGCTCATGTTTAAAATTAATCTCCTGTCGGTTTCAGCCCTTCCCCTGAGGGCAGCTCCCTGTGTGTGCTGTGAGGCCTTGCCTCTCTTCTTCCTCCCTTCTCACGGCCTGCTTCTTGGTTGCGGGGTGAGTGGAGACTGGGGGAGAGAGTTCAGCCACGCGAGCACGTGAGTGCTGGCACGCTGGAGGTTTCAGCTGGTCCTTGCTGCTACTGTACCTGACACTGGCAATAAAAAGCTGGCAGTGTCTATGGCAGGGATGGAGTTTTAGGCGGCCCAATAAATAACTCCCCTACCCCTTGAAAGGCAGACACCGGAGTCAGGCTGAGGGAGACAGAAATACCACAGTGACTCCTGGTAAGGCGCACGCTGGCCATCAGGGCTTAGAGACTACATGCAGCCGGCAGGTCAGTGCCCCGTCTCTCAGTCACTCAGTCCCACCCAGGCCTGGCTTCCAACACGGCTGACTCCTGTCACAGGCCTACAGGCCTCAAGCTGACCATACTTCTTTTCTCTTAACCAAGAGAAAGATGGGGAGTGCCGAGCCAGATTCATCCAGTTTCTCCACCCAAACGCACCAGTAGGGTAAGTCCCTTCACCTCCCTGGGGGACTGGGAGTGAGACAGAAGGATGAAAGGAATCTCAATCAAGTAGGTCAGAAACAATTCATCAGCACCTAAATGTGTGTGCATATTTGTATATGATTTTATAAGCAGCATAGTGAAAAATAGGGAAGGATACCTGGTAGGTGGTTCTTAGGATCTCCTGGTTTGGGGGACCGACTGGGGACTGGGGTACAATGTGAAAGGAGTGAGGTGATAAGCAAAACAGGAAAAGAAAACAAGTCGCTAAGCACAGTATGATGCAGTCACTACATGTGTATAAACCTGGCGATGTCTGTGGCAGAGATGGGTTTTAGGGGACCGTGTGTGTGTGTATTTGCTATTGCATTAAGGGCTGATAGTCACAATTCTTCAATCTGCATTGAATGGTTAATACTTTGCCAATTAAGGGGACACCAAATTATTGGTTCATAAATGCACTTTTGGAATGTGCATTCAGGTTAAACATACCATGGGGACTCATTTCTCTTGCTGCAGCAGGGGCTTCTGTATAGTTGAGGCACAGATCATGAAGTTCATCATAGGGAGAACTCCCCTGGGGGCTTCATGGAGCGCACCTGATCAGTAGCTAGGTGTGCTTTATCTGGGCAGGAGAACTTTGGTCACAATGATCGGGGGAGATAAGAATGCCCCTCTTTTACTTGATGCTAAATACATCCAAAGGAGCTGTTGTTAATGACAGAGACTGCAAGAATTGGGCATATTTTATCATAATGTTAAGCTAAGATAAATGTGATTAGATATTACAGCATCATCAATACATGGGGCTATAGACTTAGAAATAAAATTTCCTGCTGAAAGCTGCCCTTTAAAATGAACAAATAATTGTTTAGAAGAGAGACGTAAGTCACTTGGAAGAAACAGAATGGCTCCCAGGCTGGGAGAAGTTGGCAGTGATTTGGTATTTTAAGAAAAAACTGTCCATCAGAGTTGAGGTATCATTGGCAACAAACAGAAGTGGAGTCACTGAGGCACATGTTGGCTGGGTCTATCCAATCACCGCTCAGGAAAAGGGAGCCTTAGTCATTCTTTAAGTTGGTCTAGTCCTATTTATTCATGGATCCATTGAACTTTATTGAGAGCCTACTAGGCCAGGCACTATGCTACATGTCGGAAAATGGAAATGAATAAATCAAGTCTTCATGAAGTTTGCATTCTAGTGGGGAAGTCAGTCAATAAACACACACACACACACACACACACACACACACACAGTGTCTAATAACATGAGGTCAGCGCTCTAGAAATGCTTAACAGGGTAGGGGAGATAGAATGTATGAGAGAAGTCATTGGTAGGAAACAGCATTATTTCAAATTGAAAGGTCAAGAAGGGTATTTCTGAGGGGGTGATATTAAAAGAGATATATGAATGAAGTGAGGAGTGAGCTACCTGCAGATCAGAGGGGAAGAGAATTCTGAGCAGCCAGAACAGCAAGTGGAAAGCTCCAAGGCTGGAATGAACTTGTATGTGCTCAAGGAACAGAAAGGCTGCTAGTTCTGGACTTGTTAGTGCTCTTTGTCAAATGTTCTGGTTGTTTCTCCTTCCAAACACAAGGTAGGACCGCACTACCTGGTTCCTCTGTCAATGAGTAGGCCGTGTGATTAGCTGTGGACAGCGAGTCATGAGCAGAAATGATATGTGCCATTAATGGAGACCCCCAACGAAGGACCCTCTAAAGCACTTTTCTGTTTCTGGCATGGTGATGGAAATGCTCTAGATAGTTGCTGCTCCATCAGCCTCACTCTGAGAGTGAGAAAGCAGTGTGGAAACAGCATCCTCAGCTGATCCCTAACAGACATGAGTGTGAGCAAGAAATAAATTAGAGTTTCAAGCATCTGAGATGGGAGTTTTTACAACACTGTGGCATAGCCTGTCCTGACTGATACAGTGTAACCGGTGGGGAGAAAGCTGGAGGGAGAGCGAGAGGAGATGGGATCTAAGGGATAGGCAGGGAACAGACTGTGCAAAGCCTTGTAGACAACAATGAATTTGGATTTCATTTTGTGCGAATGAAAAACCTCTGGAGGACTTTGCGCAGGGAAATGACATGAATCACATATGAAATCACTCAGTCATGTAGAAGCAAGTCCTTGTTCATAGGAAACATACACTGAGGTATTGAGGGATAAAGTATAAGGTCTACAACTTACTTTCATATAGTTCAGTAATATGTGTGTTCCGTGTGTGTGCGTGTACATGCACAATGGGGGTAAAATGGTAATTGGCGTACCTAGATGAGGGGAATGTAGGTGTACATTGCGTTTTCAAATTTTCAGAGTTCAAATTTTTTTAAATAAAAAGTTGGGAGAAAATCACTTTAGAGGACTACAAAGGAAGGGAAGCAAACAGGGCCACTAGCAGGCTGCGATGAGAAGTGGTTTGGGCTGGAGGGGCCATGTGAGAACTGGGTGCATTTGAAATCTGCATTGTGTGTGGAGCCAGCAGGCTTTGCTGCTAGACTGGCTGTGGGATGTGAAAGGAAGAGAGGAATCAAGGTGTCTCTTAGGTTTTTGTCCTGAGCAAGCGTGAGGTTGTTGACGCCATTAACTGAGATGGAACTGCAGGGGAAGGCCTCGGTTTAGGGGATGGGAAATAGCGATTTTGTTTTTGAAACACTGATGGTGAACATCCCAGTGGAAACTGGACTGGCAGTTGGACAAGTGAGTTGGGAGTTCAAAGAGGTTGGCTGGGAATGTACAATTTGGAATCATCAGCATGTAGTGGCACCCAAGTCACGGAGCTGCATAGAATCCCTTGCGAAGCAGAGTTGGTGGAGAAGAGGATCAGGACTGAGCACCTGGCAGATGAGGGGGGCAGGACCACAAAGTTATTTTTCTCTTCAGATTGCACGCTTGCTGAGCAACCACTTGGTTATTACTTTAGTTCACATATAAGTCACCATAAAGGAAAGCTTCGTCAGATGAAGATGGGATATTCTAGTTCCCAGGACAGTTCTCATAGTAAGTAATTAAACTGATCACACAAGTTCACTTTGAGTCAGCCCGAGACATATCCGTCTCCAACGTGCTGACAAAATCTGATTTGGACTCTTCATTAGCTCCCAGCAGCCTGCTAAGGAAGAACGTTTCTAGAGCTGATGAGAAAACCAAAAGCCAGGTGAAGCTAATAGAATACTGTTTTGGTTATAAACCTTTTCTTTTGTTAAAGTTCTACTGATTTGTTGCTGTGTCTTATGCAGTTTTTCTTCCGTGCTTTTTTCTTTATTGTGGACACTAGCACAGATGGCCCCCTTTCCTCCTCTTTGCCTGCCTCCCCTCCACCCTCCTCTGCCCCCTCCCCTCCAGCCATCCTCCCCACCACACTGTTTGCGGATTTCCTTGTATCAGAATCCCTATTACTTTATCACTACTTGGGGAGTATTCTCTGCTCTAATTTTTAAAAAATTTCATTTCAGTTTGGATAGTATTCAAAGGGTTTAAAAATCCAAATAACAAAGTATACATTGATAATTCACCTTCCTACCTCTTCCCTACACGTTTCCCCCCAATCACTGTCCCTGTCCACTTTGTGTATCCATCTAAACTTTGGGTTGTTACCAATCTCTTGCTGTCACAAAGATGCAGTGAATATAGGGTTGGGCAAAAGTAGGTTTATAGTTGTTCATATGGAAAATAATACAAAAATGAATAAATAGTAATACAAGAATAAACTGTTTCACAAACTCCCAACTGTAAACCTACTTTTGCCATACCCTGTTTATATGGTTTCTGAGCTGTAGTTTTTTGTGTCTGCTGTGCTGTGATGATGAGAAACACATATTATACTCCTTTTGGGAGGGTTGAGTAGTTTCTGATAAAAGTTCAGGCTCAAACTAACTGCATTCCTCTCCCCCTCCCTTGTACTCTGAAACATGGACACCATAACAATTCCAGTAAAATGTGATTATGAATACATAGCCGCTCTAGCTAAAGCAGTTTAGGGATGTTCAAGTATTTAATGCCTACTGATTTGGGGATACAAAGGGCTTGTGCTACCCAATGGGGAAAAAGGAGGTGCATAAAGGTTATCGGAGGATATGCGTTTATGAGAAGTGACTTGGGATGTAACTTAAAAACTCAGCTAAGAAGTTAATGCGTACAGTTGTCCTTGTTCCCTTCCCGTGGGGTAGCAGGTTGTATTTTCCAGAGACAGATATGCAGGAGAACAGATTAAAGATTAACAGTTTTATTCCACAAGCTCTTCTGAATACTTGGAATAAACACAGCACTGTCCTGGTTGTTACAGAAGATTGCTAAAAGTAGAAGACACTGCCTTATCCATGGGTAGATGCACAGTATCACTTGCATTTATAAACCTTTAAAATAAATAAAAACATTTAAACTTCACATTAGAAATAAATAATTCTTAAATTACTTGTTACTACTGAACTCTGGCTATGCACCAAATACAAGAAAAAAAAAATCAACAAACATATTATTTTTACAAGCTCTCAGGGGCCAGGAGAAAATTAAAGCATGAATTCATATCCTTTCTGGATTTAACTTTTAACTACAGAAATGAAAATAAGTTCACAATGCACAAAGTCATATTTTTGGTAGCATATATTCAATGGCATACGGATGGTGAGAATCGAGGGTTTCCACATGAAATGGAAATAAACAAGGACCATAGAAAACTAAAAGCCAATTTATGTTTTTTTTGAGAAAGGAAATAGAGATTTTGTACTCATTGCTTTAGAAATTATGAGTAGGAAAAATAAATTATTTTAAGTGAAGCAAATATTTCATATTATAAACAATTAAAATAGGACGGCATTTGAAGACCGCATCGAAATCTGAGATTAAATGATTCTATGAATTAAATACAGAAAGGAGAGGCAGTATGTGTACTTCCAAAGACTTTCTAAATTGTGCTGTTTTTCCTACCTTGACTGGATTGACTTGAGAATCAGCAGTCATTCACCTGCTTTACTTGATGGCTTGAGTTGGATTATAACTGTTTTATAAAGAAGTCCCATCTCATAGCTCCTCTTCTGAGTCTTGATCATGAATTTTCTGAGGCTGTCTCTTAATACCGATTACCAAATCAATGGTTAAAATTTTTGTCAAACACTGAAGAACTGAAGTTAGTACCTGGTATTTACCAGAAACTGATTCCAAACCTGTCTGACTGCTCACCACAGGCTGATTGGCTTGCAGTGCACGGAGAGCTCTAATATGTATTTGTGGAAAGCTCTGATTTCCTTTCTTAGACTTATACAGGATTTTGGGAATGCTTAAAAGTGCATTAGCTATCATCACACTAACCAGGGTTGCTTCTGAGTGCTGGCTTTTTTTGGCATAGTTGAGGAGATAGTAATGTAACAAGATCTCAAAATTACCACCAACTGGCAAAACACAACCTGCTGATATAGATGAGGAGCAGTAACTCTGGGAAGTACTCACCTCCAGTGACTTACATCTTGCTGGGAACATATTCCCCTTTCCAGCACTTTTTGTGATCGATAAATTTTCATAAGAAATTTCTATTCTAGTATTTTCTGTTGTTGAATCAGTAGGAGGATCACTCCCAATAAATGGATCATGGTCAGCAATCATCCTGGGTTTGTTTGCAGATAAACATCTCAGTGTTTCATCTGCCTGGTATGTATCTGTCGGTGTCACTTTTGGTGCTGAACATGAAATACATGTTTCTAATCCTACACTTGGAACGACCAAATTTGAATATACTTTTAAATATGTTTGAGTTTTTGCCAGTTCATCTTTGTTCTTTACATCTATGCCTTGATATGGCCTTTCTATTGAGCCATTAACAAGTTCTGATGACTGATCACTTTCTCTGTTTTTATAAATAAGAGGACTTGATGTATAATTCTGGTCACTGATTTGTGTCATGTAATTTAGATCAAGGTCTTTAAATAACTGCCGAAGCATTTTAAGTGCTCCATGTAAAGCATCCTCATGTTGTTGAACAAGACCCTGCACTGGTCCGCAAAGAACTATACAGTGTGGTATAAATGCACATTTGCTAATCAAGCCAAGATGAGTATATCTTTTGGATCTAAGTATAAGGGGCTTACAAAATTTCACCACAGCAGTGTTCGAGTCTTCACGATGTGAAGAGGCTTGTGGCAGTACAAAGGGAGAAAGACCAGTGATCCTCTGAATAAGGGAAATTTCTTCAGATGATAAACATTCCACCACTGATATGCCATTCAATTCTGCATAATAAATAACTAAGTCTGGTTGTTTCACACTAGATAGGAGCAATTTTACATTCTGACTCTGTAAATATTTCATTATTGCTTTTGTCCTTTCCATAATCCAAAACTGAGATGTCTGAAATTGTGCCTCTGAATTTAGAATAAACTCTGATCCTGAAGTTGAAAAGACAGGCTGAATGGTTTTTGTTGCTAGCACCATTCTTATGTCCCCATCTGCTGGACAGTACACAGAAAAGTCTCTGTGAAGCACAAGCCCGGCTACGATCCTGGAATCTGCAACGGGAAGGCCAGTGACACCAATGTTCAACTCTACAAAACAGTCATCCACTAACTCAAATACTTCTTCAAACCCACTTTCACAAGCCATACACTTGAAAAAGTAGTCACACATCAACTGTGAAATAAAGCTGTGGTTATTTCTTCCCACTCTTCCACAAAAGTATGCTTCTAAGAGCAACTCTAAAGAGCTCCTACACAACGTTCTCTCTTCAGTGGATGAAGAAAAGATGGACAAAAAGTGTCTACTTAAGTAGTGGTCCATAACATAGTCTAATATGTGTGTTTGAAATGTTAGAAGAGCTTGGGAAATGTATTTCCACTGACAACAATTTTTCCAATGCCTTCCATGGGTTTGAAAATTTTTGGACATGAAAGAGTCTTTTCCTTTGTCTGTGACTGCATGAAGTTCTCTGAGCAAATGGCAAAGAAAGATAATAAATGTCTTAGCACCATCTCCTGTTTTTCTCAGATGACTGGAAACACATGCCACCATCACCCTGCACAAAAAAGAAATAAAGCAACTCAGATTTTCAGTGGGCTGCCTTCCTACATCTAGATCAAGTTGAAACCACGTTTTTACAACTATAAGCATAAAATGAGAATATGGTCCCTTTGTTATGTCCTTAGTTTTCTCTTTTCCAAGTTAGTATTTTGTTCTATTTTAAGATTCTAGGTGCAGGGGGCGGAGTGAGAAATACTCTTAAAAGTTGATACGATATGATGTCTAGGGCAGTGTTCCCTAGGGCTGCGCTTTAACCCTGCGCATACACTGGTCCCATCCAGTGTCAGTGTTTTCCAGGAGCACAGCCTCAGGGGCACTAAGCTCAGGGAGATGGCCTGGGGTGATCGTCTATAGTATGCCCTAATGGGCTGGAGTATGGAACGTGGGTACCTGGCCATGGGATTGTCTAAGTGCAGTGACTCCAGAAGGCGACTTCCATCCCGGCTGAGCAGCACCTCGCCGGTGGGCTTCGTACACAAAACTTGCCGACCCTCAGGTCCCATGCAGCTGCTCATGATGGTTTCCAGCACCTCCGCGACCTGCAACGCCGCCTTCACAGACCCGGCAGCTGCCATAGCCCACCGGGTTGGGGCCTGGGCAGGTCGCTCCCTGCAGAATACAAGGACGGCCAGGGTCTGAGCACTGCGCGGCCGGAAGCGGAAAAGGCTGGGAAGAGCCGGAAATCGGAAATCGGGGTAGCTCTGCTTCTTGGTTGGATAAGGCGGCTGCCCTTCCTGTCACTCATCAGAAAACCGCCGCTGTGCTGCCACTTGGGATAGCGGCCCAATAGCCCGTGAAGATAGAATAAGGGTCAGGGGTTCCCCAGAATTGCCCCTGGAGCAGAAACCGCAATCCCTTCCCAGATCCCCAGATGAATTCATTTCCCCCAGTGGCTTCAGCTGCCACCAAATCCCTCCGTGTCCCAGGCTTGCTTCCAAAGTCGGCACGATATAGTGGAGCCTATATAAATGAGGGAACGGTACGGCAGGCAGAACTCGGCTTGTACCTGCCCTCAACCAAAGCTCCTCTTTTCCCAGCAAAACCTCTGCGTTGGACTCATACATATTCTGTCCACTCTCCATCAGTTGTTCTTCCATTCACGATAGCAGTTTGGGGATGCTGGACAGATAGCGAGAGCTGCAGGTTTTGTGCTC
This sequence comes from Anoura caudifer, assembly GCA_004027475.1. Lineage (NCBI taxonomy): Eukaryota > Metazoa > Chordata > Mammalia > Chiroptera > Phyllostomidae > Anoura > Anoura caudifer. Next base: position 14,038 of record PVKU01004941.1, read on the forward strand.
TTCGCAGGGGTCTTTGCCACATTTCCTGCGCTCAGATATCAATGAAATAGCGGCCACAACAGTTTACTTGAACTTTAGCAGAGGGGACATGTGAAGATGTGGCCACTTTGATGGTCAACAGCATGTTTTAAAAACAGACCATTATTGGACACAATCTAATGGCAAGAAAAACCAACCAACCAACCATCCGCTTAGGCAGAAAGAACATACTGTTTTATGTATTAAACACTCTCAAAGACGCAATGGTCAGGAACATGGGCTTAAGATTTAGATCTGGATTTGCTCTGTCATTTATTTATCTGTGACATTCAGCAAGTAACCTTTTTTGTCTCCAGTTCCCTCACCTTAAAAAATTGGAAATAACAGATATGTAAATGAAAATCCTCAAGGTTTTGAGGAGGGGTGACATGGTTTACAAAGCGGGTTTTTTTTTTTTTTTTTTTTTTTTTTTTTTGCATGGTGCCCAGCATATACTAAGCACTCAACAGTCTAATTTTACAGCTCATCCACGTGTCACCAATGTATGGGCCCCAAATCTGTGGGATATTCTGTAAGGGGCAGGGGTTGATTAGCATAATAGCACAACACAGGACACCTATTAAGAGTGTGGTTAGTATTAGTAAGGAAATTATCATGTAGATGTTAATCATTGACTTTGAACAGTGAAGGCTAGTTTTCCTTATCGATTATTCCTATGCTATAATCTGTAAGCTCTTCCCTCCCTTTCCCCAATTAATAAGAGAAGCAACTGAGTATTAGCCAGAAGCAACTGGACTTTGAGGATGGAGCAAGAAAGGGAGAGGAGGAAGATGGAGAAAGCTGGAGAGGAATAATTTCTTGTAACTCACCTGATGTTGACTCAGTATAAACATATAGGTATTCTGAAGGGGGAAAAACTTTTTCATATGGGTTTTGTATATATGCTTGTTTAATAGTATGATTCCTGCCCCCACCCCCCAGGGTTCTTCCCATCACAAAGGGGCTACATACTCAACATAGATTAGAGCAGAAGGTTATTCCAAACATTTAAAAGTGGTACGATCAAAGTTTCATTTAAGGGTACAGTGGAAAGAGAATGAACATTGCAATCAGACTTGGATTCAAATTTGTGCTAGCTAACAATCTTACTCGATGATGCTTTGGGAATCATTTACCTTCTCTGAGCCTCAAATTCATCATCTATAAATTTGGGCTAATTTCCATCTATCTTAAGGTTATTAGTACTCAAGAAGAATGAAAATAAAGTACCAAGTACATTAGGGATTCTAACTGTTAAACCCCTTCTAACCCCTGAAATGTCCTTCAGAACTACATCCACCAAAAATTTTAATTTAAAAATTAGTACTAAGTAATTTAGTCACCATATGTTATATTCAAAGTCATTTGATCACAATTTTCTTTTTAAAAATTTTATTTAGAATGCCTACTTGTAGAAGTTAGCATAATTTTACAGATCATTAGAAAAATTCAATTTTTTCATCTCTGCAAACATAATAGGTTAGGAATAATAGATTAGAAAGGCAATACATTACAAAACAGTAGCCTATAACTATCTGTACATTTACGATGCACCTTAAGGAAAAGAAATTGACAGTGTGCTGTACTTACACTGTACATGTAACATACTTTTATTCTATTATACAAAACTGACCAGTGGTAGTGTTTGACTTTATAAATGGCCATTAATCAGAATATTTCACTTAGATGTGTATTTAGCATGCTAAAAAGTGAAAAAAATTTCAACTGACGTTCTGTGGCTCATCAGTTCAAATGTTTTGTGGCATTTTTCTTTACATAAATTTCAATATTGTATATTGTAATACTAAAATAATTTTACATGATAAATGCAGAAATATAATATTCTAATATTTTAGAAAGTAATTCACATTCATTTTGTCATGGGTTTCTTACAGATCTTCTAACTATATTAATCATATTGGGTAGACACTGGTCCTATGAAATTTTAACAGTCCATCTTCAATTAAAAACTGTAACAAAACAAATAATATGTTAAGAGTAACAAAAAGTAAATTAAATATACTAAATTCACACTATAGGTAAACAAAATGCAACCAAATTACATAATAGTGGCAGATTACATATTTTTAAAGAATCTCTCTTTTTCCATGTAGTCAAAATAAGATAGAAGCTGAAATGTAAACTTAGCGATTTGTGTACACCCCCCACCCCCCATCAACTCAAATTGGAAAATTTGGTATAAATGTTAATTTTAATATTTTAGTTCTGTACATTTAACAGAATTCAAAATAATCCGTAGAATCATGTATGGCTCATCAATAATGCCATTATTACCTATCAAAGAAAATAAACCCCAAAATATTCATTGCTCACTAGAAATGCTAAACACTGGAAAAAACAGAATTTTATACATTTGTTTTCTTATATTTGACTAAGCTATTCTTCAAAAAGTTAAAACTGCCTTTCACAGAATTTTGTGTGTTTATGGCACAAGTTGACACCCAAAACAGTGTGAATTCCATTAAAAAGGCACTGTTTACAATACTCAGAATAATCTGACAAAGGGCTACTTTAATGATGTTTGAGAATGAAGAATATATTTGAAATCGGTAAACACACAACCCCTTATAAAAGTACAGCATTACCATCAGAATATACTTAGCTATATAAAAGGAAAAAAGATGACAAAGAGAAATGACCCTTTATGACACTTAAGCCTATAAACACTTTGAATCATATTGTACAGTTCTGTAACACAAAATGAGTAAAAGTATTTCTTAAAGGCACAAAAGCGTGAATACTACTAAATGAGGGTTATATTTTACAAGGCCAACTTTTTCAATGGAATGGTGACAAAGATTACACTATATCTTCATAAGTGATACAAAAAACTGCTGACATTAAATACAAGTAAAATATCTATTGCTGAAACTTACTTATTTCACATGCCCTATTCATTGTCTTTTCCTGGGCCAGCTACATCTCACTAAATGGTGAATGACTGAAGACACAATACATTTAACAAACAAAATAGAAAAGCACATGCCAATAATTCTTACCTAAATTTTCATGTGAAAAAAATAAAATTTTTGATTAAATGAAAAATAAAAGAAATAAGGTTTTAGGTCATATAGTTCTCAGACAAATGAGAACTATTTATCACATTTATTATGAATCCATTTGTGAAGGAAGATTAATTTCAGAGAACATTCAAAGTCAATTACATATATGGCTAACTACAAAGTTAATTATGTGTTTTAAAGGATTCACACATTAAGCCTGGTAGAAGCAATGATCTGAAACTAAGTCACCAATTCCTGAGTTTTGTGTTCAGTTTGCAGAGAGCAACTCATACAAATAAAAGCATAAGAAGACCACTAGATTAGACACATGCTTTTAGTGTAACAGTCGTAAGTAACCCTGCTCTTTCTTATGAAATAGTTTTTGACTCTTTGGGTAATAAGAACCCATAACATCTGCCCTAAAGGGAAAATTAAAAAAAAAAACTAAAGAAAACTAACTTGCCAGTCTCAGAAGATACCTGTTCAAATAAACACTATTTAGACCAAATGTAACTAACCCACAAGTGGATAAGACTAAAACCCCAAAAGGGGGTTACCAACAAAATTTTAAGTTTTCAGGGTTTAATGATGAAATGATTTTGTAATCAGCCAATCAAGTTATATATAATATAAATTAATACTAATTTAAAAAATAAAAAAGATCAAATTGTACAATATTTACAAAATATATGTCAGTGAATAGGCAGTTGAGCATAACATTGGTAGCAGAATGTGAGTACAAAAATCATATCAACAAGATTGAAACACAAACAAAACCCCCACTTGTTCTAATGTAGCCATGTTATACCTATACTTATACCAGACATAGGTACGTCTTATTTATGTTTTAATCAATTTAAAAAATGTTTCACATGTACATATGGAATACGGTATTGTTTTGCCAAAAATACATGGGAAGTGGCTCTTCTTAAAACCTAAGAATAATTAAGATAGCCAAATTGGTTAGGGAGAAAAAGCAGGCTTCTTATCATTTTCAATTTTCATAATTTAGCAACCATGCTTTAACTTTATATTTACTATGACATTAAACAGCTAATTGTAATTTTACTAGTGTCTGACAGTCTCTTCTTAGTCAAAGGCAAATGTAGACAGCAATTATTCTGACCTAATTTTCATTAATAACCATTTCAAAATCGATCCTTTTGGAATTCTAAGATATATATATCTTAGAACAGCATGTTCCTAAACTTAACTTACATTTGCAAAAATTGCTTTCGAGGGCTATATTTACGTAAAAACATTAAACTAAAAAAAGTTTAGGAAAAATTTTGCCTGTGACTGAACAAAAGGAATCTTTAAGAGTTACGGTTTTGCAACAGAAGTTACCAAGACCAAGGAGGAGAATAAAAAAACTAAATTTCAGAACTTGATGATCTTCTTAGATGCTCGCTCAACTTACTGCACATTTTAAAGAAACCAATTTTATTGTACACATAAATGCCACCACAAGAAGTGTCTTTTCTTACCACCTTTCTCCTATTTGGCTTTTGAAGTAAAATGTTGGTTTTAATTTCTTCTATTCTACTTATTCACAGAACACACCAGAGTCTAAATGAAAGCTAAAATGAGTTTTTCATAATGAAAAGACATGAATTATTAGCATTACATATGCCCTATAAACATTTCTAAAATTTGGCCTGTGTTATTGGACCGAGTTAGAAAAAATAAGAAAAAAGGACAGCAATCAATTCTGACCTCAGTTTTTTCAGCCAAGTGCCTAAGGTGGTGTTACACAGGTATAACAAAGATATAATCAACAGATCCAAGTAGCTGCATACCAGTTTTATATTGATATACACATGTATACCTTTGTATCTGTATCTATAAATATTAAATTCGAAGGTGTAAAAAAAATCTTGTGTAAATTTTAAGAAAAGCAACTTGCCACCTTGTATTTGTCAATACATCAATTTTGACCATACTTCTTTTTTGCTACTTCTAAGACAATTGAGCCAGGTGCACTGGAAAAGATTTTTTTTTTAACAGTACAGTCTACTGAACTATTTAATATGTGTATTATCCCATCATTTCCCATTTTGTAATTCCTTATTAATAGAAGTTTGTGCCTATTATGTAGAAAATAGGTTATCATACATATATTTATAATATTGATAACATTTTTGTTATGAACATTAGTGCTACTCAGAACATACTATAGAATACAAAGACTACTTACTATCAGGTATACATAAGACAATTGTGTATACATGTGGATTTATCACACTCACATGTACACACATTCTCACAAAAGCTGGAAATGTTGTGGCACTTAACACATAGCTCACTTTAATAACCAAATAGAATAGCTCTTGTACCAGGTTAAGGATAAAAGGTATGAAAGGTCAAAACCTTCTGCGTTTGTCTCTAAGGTTTCATTTCAGAATGATGTTTTAATAAAGACCAAATCAACTTGAACACTGGTCCCAGGCCAGATCTGATCATTCCAGTCCATTGATTCAACTGTAAAGAACTATTTAAACATGAAGTTTATTATTATTTGGAGCAAAATCAGGAGAAAAATGATGAAGTAGTCTTTTTGTTGCAGAAAATAATCCGTTGCAGGTGCACTTGAAACTAAATGATTTCGAAGAGCCATAATATTTCTACAAAAATAAGCAACAATAAATTTTTAAATTATTTGTCAAAAATGTTAGTATAGAACTTATAATTTGATCTATGGCCCACAACAATTAATTACAGTAACAAAAGTAACCAGCTCGATGAGTTACTACCACTTGAACAGGGAGCTGATTATGCTATATGGAGCCATTGTTAGGTCTTGTCTAACTCTATATTCCACATTGTACCAAATATATTACTTAATGATGTACATAAACATAATCATTGAACTTTGATGATTTGAAATATATTACCTTCTTTATTATTACAGTAATTTTAAAACAAAAATTTTGCTTCTTAGTTGTTCCACTAAGATTATTTATCTTAAGGGAGACAGGTGGAATTGGAGAAAAATTGTAAATTACCCAGGATAACTGAGAACTAGAAATCACATTTTTTATGAATCTGTGTGTGAAGGAAGATTAATTCCAGATAGAGGCATGACTTGTGGTGGTGAACACACCATACAATATACGGATGGATGTATTATAGAATTGTACACCTTAAACCTATATAACTTTATTATCCAATGTAACACCATGAAGTTCAATAAAAATAAATAAGTAAATAAAATGGGTTACTATGGGTTTTATAAAAGTTATTTGTAAACTACTTGGAACAGTGCCTTGCACACTGTAAGCAACTCTATAAATGTTTATTTTTATGAAACAAAATTTAACATCTGATATAGCAATGCGAGGCAATCGATCAGATGCTAGCAATCCATTGCTAGCCTTAGCAATGGAGCAGGGTAAGCATCCTTTTCCTTCCAAGGAACCCTTGCAGGTGTTAATGAACTTCAGTTGCTGGATGATGGGGAGAGTGTGTGGGGAAAGGTCTGGGACTGTCAGTGGAGCACTTGAAGGTCTCAAAGTAGTGGCTCTTTACCCACTGTTATGAAAATATTTCAATATTTCAACAACTGGTGCATCACAATTAAATATTAGCCATGAACAAAGGGGACTGCAGAAGCCTTTGTTGATGAACATTCTCAGAAACCACCCTACTTCCATCTCTAGTCCAGCTATGATACATTCCTAGTACACTTCAGTAGTACGATAAAGAGATTCCAATTTCACCTTCACAGCTGGGAACAACCTCCCCACTCCCCCAGTATTTTAACGCTAAAAGAATTTCGTACATTTATCATCAAGTGACAGAAGCCAAGGCTCCATTTTAGCAAAGTGATGATACTACAAATGTAAAGTTTGCATGTGATTTCCTATGTAACAGGATCCTTAACTACTCCTCTAGACTCAAAGGAATAGTCACTGTCAGTATATATTACCTTTTAATTTCTTCCTGTGTTTGCTTTATAGATTCGATAGAATTTTGAATGTCTCCCAATTCTATCCCTTTCTTTCTTCTTGTACTTGGTTTTACTGATTGAGCTAAAAGAACATTTAGAAAAATGTGGTGAAAACAGTGACCATATTTAATTATAAAAAAATCTACATTTCAACTTAATGATTCTCATGTAATAAAAATTTTCCCAGGCATCATTTTTATGATTTAAAGATTAACATAATTATATGAATACTCTGCATTTTTGAAGTTTCAATCATATCCTTCCAAAACTAGAACACTACAGATATATTTAAAGTAACCATGAATTAGTTAAATTTTGGATGGCATCAGTTTTATTTTTTAACTAATTAAAACAGGCAAAAATAGTTCACTGAAATACATGTTATTAATTTGGGAAAGGTAGTACCCTCTTCTGTCTCTTGCCCATTTGTGTACATCTGGGGAAGTCAGCTTTTTGAACCACATTTTCAGTTTTATGTTCATTGTTAATGTTATCTTTATTCCCCTAGTCTCCTAGACTTTAGGGTGTCCAACTTGTGGGCCACAGGCTGCATGCGAGGAATTTTTTGCTTATCTGTAGTGGCGGATATTACAAAAATTATTCATGGACCTTTTTTGGGGGCATAATTTTGCATCAGTTCTCATTTGTGTTTGTGCATTTAATGTGTGACCCAAGACAACTCTTCCTGCAGTGTGGCCCAGAGATGCTGAAAGGTTGGGCATCCCTGTACCTTTTCAATTGCTTTTGATACCTCTTCTACAAATTTGTGTTGTTATTCTGCAAACTGTATTGTTTTTTTCCCCCAATTCCCCTTGCATATCTACGCCTTTCTTTCTGTTTTTGTTCAGATATCAACCTCTCTCCAGGTCTCAATTTTCTCATTTGTAAAATAGGGCTAATAACATACAAACTTCATATGGTTGTAGTAAGGTGCGTTTAGCTTCCAGTTTGGCACACAGTAAGTACTCAATAAATGTCAGGTAATATAGTGGAGGGATAAGAGAGTGAAGTAAAGAGTCAAAATATATGCCTATATTACATACACATTGCCTTATGGAATACATGGCCTTAGGCAGGTCAACCTGTGTCTTAGTTTCTTTCTTACTAAAATGGGAATAACAGTGTTAGAAATATTGCCTTCTAGCACATGGGTGCCATGTAAATCCTGCTTTTAAACCTTTATTCAGTTTATTTCTCTTTATTCTAGTAGCTTATCCACTACCTGCATTTCTCAAGCCTAGATTGTTGTACTGTAATTCATTATAAATTCATCAGAGTCCCTCCAAGAACACTCCCTCACACTTAATTCAGCTACCTTGCCTTTCAACTCTTAGCTACTTTTCTTCTACTGATTTCCTGGCATTTATCATTTATTCACCTCTAGTGTTATCTCTGTAAAAATGAGCTCTCCAGTGTAGTGTGAGCTTAGAGACTATGCCTTTAAAGAAAAACTTTTTCTCCAAGTGTCTTAGATATTACCTTAATCCTTTCTTGATTATATCTCAATGTAGTTCAACACAGTTTATACATTATCTGACTTGAACAAGAATGGCAGGCACACTAGTTAATCTGGTCCCTAATTTTGATATAGTTACATTTTATCTTGTCTGTGAATTCCAAATACTACAATAATTTATTCTGAGAATCAAAAACTTTTTTGAAGCATGGAACTAAGCTCAAAGCTCAAAAAACATTTCATGTATTGAATCTACAAAACCATTAATGATTTTTCAGAACCTAACAAAGTATAAGAGCCATACTACAGTGTGGTTCTTAGTTTGCACATATCCCCTTTTTTCATACCCTGTGACTTACTTGTGGCCTGGTTTTACAATTGATTTATAATTTAAAATAGGGATTTTTTTTCTTTTGCACACCATTCCTGCCCCCACCAAAACTTTTACATTATCTTCTTAAGTCAATATAAAAAAAAATTTTCATCTATCAAGCATAACATAGTAATATCCTTTAAAAAATTAGATTCCTTTAGTGAATAAACTGCAATAATATTTTTACCTTCACTTCCAGATGAGTCCTGGATATCAGGTTCTGGGGATGAATAGCCTTTTGCCACTTTCTTCTGTTGTCTGGTTGGCTTATGTTTCATTTTGGGGACACTAACCTGAAAAAAAAATTATGCTAGTATGTGAACTTGGCCTTTATAATTAAAGACCAATGTACAACTGACAAAACTATCTGTTCAAAGGCATAATACACAGACAGAAAAACAAAGATGAAATAGTCTAATTAAATTTAACAAATAAGATATAATAAATATACAGTCAAATTATTTTATTTAATAGAAAATATTAATTTGGCACAAATATCAAATGAAGATTGTATGTTTTCTATATATTTTCCCTCCCACTCCTGATCCCTATCCATTCAGCCTCCCCACCCCCCATTAAATAGATATTCACTGCTAGTTGTTTCTATATCCTTCAAGAGAGATTTTAATGCAAACACAAATATAAATATAGAACCCCCCTTTTCTAACTGTATGAATGTTAAATAAGTGTTCTTTTAAATCATACTTACCTTATTCCCAACATTATAAAATTTCCACTGAATGATGTTGGGTTCCCAATAAAATTATCCACTTTTATTAATATCTGGATAATGTAGAAGGCATCCTATAGTAAATTACACTATTATTTTGCAGAATAACTTACTAAAAGCACCTGAGTACATGAACAAAAGCATATCAAACCATCAACTAGGACTACATTTTTCTTAGAATAATAAATGTTATACTTTATTTTATAAATAAGCTTGCAATTTTGGAAATAAATCTTAATTTTAAAAACCCAAATGCAAGAAAACTAGAATCAAAAGGGCAAGAAAACTTACATGCTTAGAAAAACAGGAAACCAGTGGTCATATGCCTTTAACTCTGTTCTTACCTATTTACTGTTCTTCATAGGAACTACCTCTAATTACCTATCCCTTGAAATAATTTCATAAAATATCATTCATGTGCTTAAAATAAAAATACAATTTTTATAATTTTATTGTAGAAAATAAATAATTAGGCAGGTTATGTATTCAGCCTACACTGTATCCTCCTTCTTCATGTGATGGAGACTTAAAATTCTCTAACATTTAGAATCCAAATCCACATTCTTAAAGTAGGTTCATATTGAAGATTGATGACTGATGAGAAGCTATTTCAAATGACAAGAGGAGTCAGCAATCTAACTTTTGATATAGAGATTTATTTTGATCATAAACTCTACTTTTATGAGGAAATACAAATGCCCTGTGTGTCTCTCTCATATTAGTGTTGTTACAGGAAGAAACAAAATTTAAGTATTTTTTGAATTTCTAAATTGTGACATGTATGTATATGTATATACATATATGTCTTGCCATTTAATAATTTTTAAGTGTACAATTCACTAGTATTAAGTACATTCACAATTTCTCCTTCCCTCAGTCCCTAGTAAGCTCCAATCTTTCTATGAATTTGCCTATCTTATATTTGATAACATATGTAGAATCATACAATATTTGTATTTCTGTTTTCAATTTTTTTTTGCAGTGGAACTGAAATCATATGCCAAATCTATATTTAGCTTTTGAGGAACCATCAAATTATTTTTCATAGGGGTGGCACCATTTTATATTCCTGCTAGCAGTATACAAGGGTTCTAATTTCTCCACATCCTATCAACACTTATTTTCATTTTAAAATTATTACCATTTTAGTGGTATGAAATAGTACCTGACTTTATTGTAGTTTTGATTTGTATTTCCCTCATGACTAATAATGAGCATATATCTTCTTTGAAGAAATGTCTATTCAAGTCTTTTGCTTATTTTAAATTGTGTTGTCTTTTGTTGCTAAATAATTCTTTATATATCCTGGATACTAAACCCTTATCAGAAAAATGAATTGCAAATATTCTTTCTCATTCTGTAGGTTGTCTTTCACTTTGATAATGTCCTTTGAGGCACAAAATTATTGAGTTTTGATGAAGTCTCATTTATCTATTTTTTGTCGCTGTGTGTTTTTAGTAACATATGTAAGAATCCATTGTCAAATACAAGATCATGAAGATCTGCCCTATTTTCTTCTAAGAGGTTTATGGTCTTAGCTCTTACTTTAGGTTGTAGATCCACTTGGAGTTAATTGTGTATGGCACGAGGTCCAACTTCATCTTTTTGCATCTGGTAATCCAAATGTCCTAACACCATTTGTGGAAGAGACTATTCATTTCCCATTGAGCAGACTTGGCAACTTCGTGAGAAATCAACTGATCATAGATATGGGTTTATATCTAGACTCTTAGATTTATCCCGTTGGTTTATATGTCTGTCTGTAGGTCAGTAACACACTGTTTTGATCATTGAAGTGTTGTAGAAAATTTTGAAACTAGAAGTATGAGTCTCCCAACTTTGTTCTTCTTCAAGATTGTTTTGGCTATGAGGGCCCCTTGTAATTCCATATGAATTTGAGGACTGGCTTTTCCATTTTGGCAAAAAGAAAGCTGTTGAAATTTTTATATAGAGAGCATGGAATCTGCAGATTTCTTTGGGTGGTACTGACATCTAAGCAATATTAAGTTTTCCTACCTAAGAACACAGAGTGTCTTTCCATTTATGTAGGTTTTCCGTGTTTTCTTCAGCAATGTTTGATAATTTTCGGTGTATAGTCTTTTGCCTCCTTGGTTAAATTTATTACTAGGTATTTTATTCTTTCAGGTGATACTGTAAATTAAACTGCTTTCTTAATTTCCTTTTGGAATTCTCTATTGCAGGTTACAGTAAAACAACTGATTTTTACATTCATCTTACACCCTGCAACTTTGCTAAATTTGTTCATCTGTTCTAATAGCTTTCTTATACGGATACTTTGGAATTTTCTACATATAGAATCATATCATCTGTGAATAAAGGCACTTTTACTTCTTTATTTCCAATTTGGATGCCTTATTTTTTCTTGTCTAATTTCTATGGCTAGAACTTGCAGTATACAGTAACAGTGTTTAATGTGGGCATGCCTGTTCCATTTCTGATCTTAAGGAAAAAGTTTTCAGTCTTTCACTGTTGAGTATACTGATATATATATATATATATATATATATTTTTTAGGGTGTCGCACTTTGTTAAATGCTTTTCTCCTGTGGCAAGTGAAATGAGCATGTAATATATCCCCTCATTCTATTAATGTGATGTATTATACTGACTAATTTTCTTATATTTCATTTATTTGAAATAAGCCAGGTGGTGAGGGACAAATACTGTATGATCTCACCTTTAATGGGAATATAATAAAAAAAAGAAAAAAGGAAACAAAATATAATCAGAGTCATTGAGATTAAGAACAATCTAACAATAGCCAGAGGGGAAAGGAGAGGGGACAATGGGGAGAAGGGTTTTCAGAAACAACTATAAAGGACACATGGACAAAACCAAGGGGGAGGGTGGAAGCAAGGGAGGGATGTGGGTTTTGGAAGGGGTGGGAGGGAGGGGTGGGGAGAAAATACAGACAACTATAACTGAACAACAATAAAATAATTTAAATTAAAAAAATAAATTAAAAAATAATTTTCTTATATTAAGCCATACTTGCATTCCTCGGATAAATCCCACTTGGTCATGGTATATAATCTTTTTAATATGTTACTGGATTTGGTTTGATAGTATCTTGTGGTGGATTTTTAATATTTATAAGTGATTTTGGTTATCTGCAATTTTCTTTTTCTGTGATATCTCTATTAGGGTAATGCTGGGCTCATAGAATGAATTAAGAGATGAGTTAGTAGAAGAGATAAAGTTTCCTATCTCTTCTATTTTTCTGGAAGAATTTAAGAAGGATTGGTGTGTGTTTTCTTTAAATGTTTGTAGAATTCACCAGTGAAGCCATCTGGGACTGGGTTTTACTTTGTTTGGAGGGTTTTTCCCCCTAAGGTTTTATTTTTAGAGAGAGGGAGAGAGAAAGAGAGGGAAATGTTGATGTGCAAGAGAAACATCGATCAGTTGCCTCTTGCGCACCAACTGGGGACGTGGCCCACAGCCATGTGCCCTGATGGGGAACCAAACAGGCAACCTTTTGGTTTGCTGGATGATGCCAAACCCACTAAGCTACATCAGTCAGGCTGTTTAGAGGTTTTTTGATTACTGATTCAATTTCTTAACTTGTTATGGGTCTGTTGAAAATTTCTGTATCTTTTTGAGCCAGTTTATGTAACGGAGATGTTTTTATGAATTTGTCCATTTCAGCTCAGTTAATTTGTTGGTATGAAATCGTTCAGATTATTCCCTTATAATCCTTTTTATTTCTATAAGGTCAGTTGTAATGGCCCCACTTTCATTTCTGATTTTAGTTATCTGTGTCTTCATTCTTTTTTTTCTCAGTCTAGCTATAGGTCTATCAATTTTGTTGACCTTTTCAAAGAAACAACTTTTAGCTTCATTCATTCTCTCTTGTTTTACTATGCTCTAGTTTGCTTACCTCTGTTCTAAATTTCATTCTGCTAGCTTTGGGTACAGTTTTCTCCCCTCACCCCGTAGTTTCCAATTATTACATTAAGTTATTAACTTCAGTTCTTTCTTTTTTTTGAGTGTAGGCATTCATAGCTATCTATTTCACTTTGAGCACTGCCTTTGCTGCATCTTACAACTTTGGTGGGTTATGTTTTTCATTCAAGTATTTTCTAATTTCACTTCTGATTTCTAATGTAATTAATTGGTTAAGATGTGCTAATTTCCACATATCTGTAAATTTCTCAGTTTTCCTTCTGTTATTGATTTCTAGCTTCATTTCATTGTGGCTAAAAATACTTTGGATGTTTCAATCTTTTGAAAATACACTGAGACATATAATATAGCTTAACATATGGTCTATACTAGAGAATGTTTCATGTGCACTTGACAAGAATGTGTATTCTGCTGTTGTTGGGTAGACTATTCTACATAAGTCTGGTAGGCCTGGTTGATTTATTGAATGGGTCAAGCTGTCCATTTTCTTGTTGATCTTCATCTAGATGTTCTATTCATTAATGACAGTATTATATTAAATGATGCATCCATTGCTATAGAATAGTCTATTTCTCCCTTTATTCTGTTGTTTGAATCATATATTTTGGGGCTTCATTAATTTGTACATATGTAGTTGTCATATATTCTTGAAAAACTGACTCTTTTATCAATAAATAACATCCTTCTTTGTCTCTTGTAACAGTTTTTGACTTAAAGTTCATTTTGTCTGATATTAGTATAGACATCCCATCTTGTCTTTGGTTACTATTTGTATGGAATAACTTTTTCCATCCTTTCATTTTACTCTATGTCTTTCAACCAATAATGATTCTCTCATAGACAACATAAAAGTTGGATATTTATCTTAATGCAATTTTCCAGTGTTTTTTTTGAGTGGAGAATTGAAAGTATTTACATTTAATGAAATTACTGAATAGAAAAGACGTACTTCTGCCACTTTACTGTTTTCTGTTATGTCTTATACCTTTTTTGTTCCTCATTTCCTCCATTTCTACCTTCCTTTGTGTTTAGTAGACTGTCTCATAGAGAATCATTTTAATTCCCTTCTCATTTTCTTTGTATATGTTTTAGATATTTTGATCACTATGAGGATGATATTTACATCTAAACTTATAACAATGTAGCTTGAATTGATACAAACTTAATTTCAATAGCACATAAAAACTTAGTTCCTATAGAGCTTATCTTCCAACCCTTTATGTTGTTGTCACAAATTATATCTTTATACACTGTATGCCCTATAACAGATCTGTAATTATTATTTATTTCTTTTAAATACTGTTAAGAAATAAAAAGTAGAGTTACAAATCAAAACTACAATAACACTGGCTTTTATATTTGCCTCTCTATTTATCTTTACTGAAAATCTTTATTTTTCATATGGCTTTCAGTGTCATTTCAATATGAAGAATTTCCTTTATTACTTCTTAATTAGGATGCCCAAAAAGCCCATTTAGTTTTTTCCATAAAATAAAAGGACACATTTTTTCATTTCCACCAATAACTTTATTGAGCATGTTGGCTATCTCCTGCATGGTATTAACATTGATTGTCCTCAATGTTTCAATTTGATTGCTATCAACTTCAACCAGTCTGCCTGACTGTGGAGCATCGTCCAACAAAAAATCTCCAGCATGTAACTTCACCAATCGCTTTTGACATGTTCAGTCACAGCACCTTCTCCATACACTGCACAAATGTTTTTTTTTTTTGCATTTCAGTTGCATTTTTACCTTTCTTGAAATAATAAAGCATAATATGCTGAAGATGTTACTTATTTTCTTCCATCTTTAATATTAAAATGGCAACATAAAAATTCACTACTTTTGGTATTTTTTTTAAATTCACGCTGCTATGACAGCTGTCATAGTACAATCTAACCAAATTGTTTTGAATGAAGTTCAAGACTACTAGGCACTACTAAGGCCATCATACAGATAACACCAAATGAAGTTTTGGCCAACCCAATACAACAGGTCTAGTGGCACTGAACTCTCTCAGCTTTTGTTTATCTGGAAATATCTCAATTTCTCCCCCATTTCCGAAGGACAGTTTTGACAGGCACAGAATTCTTGGGTGAGAAGATTTTTATTCCAAAATTTTTAATGGGTCATTTCATGCTTTCTGGCTTCCATGGTTTCCGATAAGAAATTGCCTATTACTCCTATTGAGGATCCTTCATATGTGACAAGTTGCTTCTTCTTGACCTTTCAAGATTCTCTTTGGCTTTTGACAGTTTGCTTATTATGTCTTCGTGTGGGTCTCTTTAAAATTATCCTCCTTGGAATTTCTTGCATTCCATGGACTTGTAGATTCATATCTTTTATTAAATTTGGAAATTTGGAGGACTTCTTTCTTTAAATATTCCTTTGCTTCTTTCTCTTCCACCTATTTCCGTGACTCCCTTAATGCACATGATAATTCACTTGATGGTAATCCATAGGTCCCTTAGGCTCTGTTCACTTTTCTTCATTCTTCTCTTTTCCTTTGTCAGATTACATAATTTCAGTTGTTCTACTTCTAGATTCACTGATTCTGCTGATAAATACCTCCAGTGAATTTTTCATTTCTATTATTGTATTTTTAAGCTTTAGAACTCTTTTGGTTTCTTTGTATAATTTCTCTTTATTGATATCCTGATGTTTTAAATACAACTTTTTCTTAATTTCCTTTAGTTCTTTGTCCCTATTTCCTTTAACTCTTTGAGGGTATTAATGACAGTTGTTTTAAAGTCTTTTTCTGGATGGATCAAAGATGGCAATGGAGTATTGGGCAGCTCCATTAATCTGCTCTCAGACACGGACTAAATTTGAAGTCAGAACAGAGTAGAGAGTAAGGGAAAGTGTCTGGGAGTGAGAGCATTGGTGGAGAAGAATAGGTAGGATAACTCAGGCACCTGCCCGCCTGTGAGGTGCCCGCCGGCCTATAGCGAGGGCTTTTAGGTAGAGCAGGAGCTGAAGACCTGGACTTTCTAGACAGACTACTGCTGCTGCCCAGGCCAGCACTGCTGGCTGCACAGAGTAGGGGCAGCTGTAGAACGGCTCTGGATCCGTGAGTTACCAGGGCCGTGAGAGAAGGAGGTGGCCAGCCCTGCCTAAGAGACTGTGATTTTTGGGGTGAGGAATGCGGGGAGAACAGAAACCCCAGGACCCATGCAATATTGTGGGTGCCATAGAGAAACTCTTTTAAAAGGGAAGCTGAGACCAAAAAACTCACAAGCAGAGAAAATACTGAACGGGAGGACCCAACCCAACATGGCTCACAGGCAGAGGGCAGCACAGAGTGGAGAATGTGGGCTGAAACTCCTGTGAGAGAACAGCAGGCTTGGGTCAGGAAGGCAGGAGCTGAATGCCTGAGATTTGCTTTCATCATCCAGAGCCTTTCACAGACAGGTGAACCCAACACCCACCTGCAGGATTATAGGCTCGGCAGAGTGGTGAGGTCAGGCCCAGTAGTTTCCTGCTGATGTGTGTTTCCTCGGTGGAAAGAAGAAAAAGGCCCTGCGCCAGACACTACATGCGACACAGCTCCTCGGGCCCTGACTTACTAAACCCAGCAGAGTAGAGAAAATAGAGACAGGTGGAACACGCTATCTTCTCTGCTTTAAAGCAGTTTAACATTCATTTTATATCCTTCAAGTTTGGGCATAATATAGCACCAGATTTTATAATACAGTTAATTGCAAATCTCATATATTGCTCTTCCCTTCTCCTACTCCATACTACCTCCTTCTTCCACCTTCGAATACTTCTTTAAAATTCTATACTCTCTTGTTACGACTTGTTTCTATACCACACTATTACTAATGCTCCCTGCTCCAGCCTCCCCAAATGATTTGTGATTGTCATTAGTCATCTCACATTCCTTCTCCCATTCTTAAAATACCCTTATTCTCTCTACACCTTTATCAATCTTTGCTCACAGGTAGTGGATAAGTGCTGGTTGTTACAGTTCTTCGATCTTATTTTTAGATTCTGAGTATCTTTGTATTTTAAATCTCAAATTTCACCGCCCCCCTCTCCTACTCTATTTTGCCTTCCTCCTGTCCTTCCCTTTTCTTCGTTTTAAATGTTGATTTTTTCCTTTTTAGCCAGGTTTTCAATCCCTCACTTTTAGCATTCCTTCACCCTTTGTTCTCTCAAAATAACCTGTCTTTCCTCTAGATATCTCTTAAGTTCTTCATTCTTTCCTTGTGCCCTCTTATTTCTATTCCACCTGTATAAATCTCAGCTCATTGATGGTTGATATCTCTGTAGTGGAGGTTTTTCTGCAATTATGGTCATATTATTTTATTTATATTTTTTCATTGTTTTCTGTTTTTTCCCTTACTAGATATGTACAAGTATATATATTTTCTTTAAATTTCAGTTTTAACCTAATGCTGCACACTTCTCCTCTCTTATTTCATTCAACCTTCCCTTCTCCCTTTTTTAGTTTTGAAGTAAATTTTATTTTCTTTCCCACTGTACCTTGTCTCTATCCCCTACTCTTATTATTTGCCCCTTCCTCTACCCTCACAAAATCTCTTTTCTTTTAGCCATCTCATATTTGTTTTTCCTTTCTTATAATAATCTTAATCTCTTTACACCTGATTAACATTGGCACATTGGCTGTTGACAGTGTAATTGTGGGTGGGGGATATCTTTGCAGGTGTGGGATCATTTCCTGGGTTGTTTGATTTTTGTTCTGGCAGCACCTGTACAACAGGATACATGATGTGGAGGGAGGAATGACTCTCAATCTTTAGCCAGAGGGAAGAACCCACCAAAACCCAATTACAACCACATAAAAGGCATAAAGGACAGCACAGGAGCATCAAGCTCAAGAGACCAAGGAGACTGCACCACTGAGTCCCACAGGTCTCCTACCACAGAAGATCACACGATGAAGACAGGGAGTCAAAGCAGATAAATCTTACAAGCAGAAAAAAAAAATAAGAAGAGTCATCTAAAATGGGGAGACAAAGAAACAACCCTCAACTGAAAGTTAAGGAGGAATCTCAAGAAGCACTGCTAACTGAAATTGAGGCAACCAAACTATCAGATCTCAAGTTCAAAATAATGGTTGAGGGCACTCAAGGAGCTCAGTGAGAACGTCAAAGAACTACAGGGAAGCTTCATGGAACTGCAAACTACACCAGCTTGAAAAGGACATAGACATTATCAATAAGAGACCATAGAAAATGAAAAATACAGTATATGAAATGAAGAACACAGTAGAAGGAATTAAAAATAGGTTAGATGAACAAGAGGATCAAATCAGTGAGCTGGAGGACAAAGTAGAAAAAATACCCAGGCAGAGCAAAAAAATGAAAAAAGACTAAAAAAAAACCCCCAAAAACCCAAACAAACAAAAAACACAAAGAGGGGTTAAGGGAGCTGTGGGACAAGATGAAACATAACACCATCCATTTAACAGGGATGCCAGGAGAAGGGAAGAGCAAAGGATATAAACCTGTTTGAAAAAGTAACGACAGAAAACTTCCCTCTCTTGATGAGAGAAAATGTCATGCAAATCCAGTAAGCACAGACAGTCCCAATCAAGATGAATCCAAAGAAGCCCACTCCAAGACACATCATAATTAAAATGGCAAAATTCCAAGACACAGAGAGAAACAGGTAGTATCATACAAGGGAGCTCCAATACGGTTAGCAGCTGACTTCTCAACAGAAATACTACAAGCCAGAAAGGAATAGCAAGAAATATTCCGAGTAATACAAAGTGACACCCTGCAACCAAGACTACTAACTCAGCAAGGCTCTCGTTTAAAATGGAAGGCAAAATAAGAAGTTTCCCAGGCAAAAGAAGGCTAAAAGAATACA
The DNA here is from genome assembly GCA_004027475.1 of Anoura caudifer. Lineage (NCBI taxonomy): Eukaryota > Metazoa > Chordata > Mammalia > Chiroptera > Phyllostomidae > Anoura > Anoura caudifer. The sequence continues at coordinate 33,354 of PVKU01004941.1, forward strand.
ACTCCACCAAACCAGCCTTGCAAAATATGCTAAAGGAACTGCTTTAAGATGAAGAAAAAGAGTGAGAGAGGGACAAAGGTACAAAGGAGGTACAATGGCAATGAATAAGTATCTATCAATAATAACCTTAAATGTAAATGGATTAAATGCTCCAGTCAAAAGACATAGGGTAGCTGAATGGATAAGAAAACATGACCTACACATATGCTGCCTACAAGAGACCCACCTCAGAACAAAAGACCTACACAGACTGTAAGTGAAGGGTTGGAAAAAAATATTCCAAGCAAATGGACTGGAAAAAAAAAAAAAAAAGCTGGCAGAGCAATACTTATATCAGACAATATAGCTTTCAAAATGAAGGCCATAAAAAGAGACAGAGAAGGTCACTTCATAATACTCAACGGTAGAATTCATCAAGAAGGCATAAACATTGTAAACATATGCACCCAACATAGGAGTACCCAAATATACAAGGAAAATCTTGGAGAACTTCAAGAAAGATATAGAGAGCAATACACATACAGTAGGGGATTTTAACATCCCACTATCAACAATGGACAGATCTTTGAAACAAAGATACCTTGACAGTGACCAACACCCTAGATCAAATGGACTTAACTGGTACATACAGAACCTTTCACACCAAAGAGTCAAAATATACATTCCTTTCAAATGCACATAGAACATGTTCAAAGACAGACCACATGATAGGACACAAAACAAGCCTCAACAAATTTAACAAAATTGAAATCATATCAAGCATTTTCTTGGACCTTATGGTCCAATAAGTAAATGCTTGAAACTAAAAACTAGCCTAAAGGAAAAAAGTCAAAAACAGTCAAACTCATGGACACTGAATAGTATGCTATTAAACAATGAATGGGTTAAGAATGAGATCAAGGAAGAAATCAAGAAGTTTCTGGAAAAAAAGGAAAATGAACTCACAACAACCCAAAACTTATGGGACAAAGCGAAGGCAGTCCTCAGAGGGAAGTTCATAGTGATACAGGCCTACCTAAGAAAGAAAGAAAAAATTCAAATAACCTAACCCAACAACTACAAGAAATGGAGGAACAACAAATAAGCCCAGAGCAAGTAGAAGGAAGGAAGTAATCAAGATCAGAGCAAAATTAAATGACACAGAGACTAAAATAACAATTCAAGGATCAATAAATTCAGGACCTGGTTCTTTGAAGAGAGAGACAAAATTGACAAGCCTTTAGGCAGACTGATACAGGAAAAAAGAGAGAAGACCCACATAAATAAAATCAGAAACAAAAGAGGAGAAATTACAACTAACACCACAGAAATACAAAAGATTGTAGAAATTACTGCAAACAACTATATACCATGACATTTGAAAACCTGGGTGAAATGGGCAAGTTTCTAGAAACATAAAATCTTCCATGACTGAATCAGGCAGAAGAAGAAAGCCTGAAGAGACTAATAACAGCTAGTGATACTCAAGCAATAATCAAAATGCTCCCAGCACTCAAAAGCTCTGGGCCAGACAGTTTCACAGGAGAATTTTACAAAACATTTAGGAAACAGCTAACCCCTATCCTGCTCAAACTACTCCAAAAATCCAAGAGGGAAGACTCCCAAACTCTTTTTACAAGGCCAGCATTAGCTGAATTCCAAAACCAGATAAAGACACAACAAAGAAAGAAAACTATAAGCCAATATCACTGATAAACACAGACGCTAAAATCCTCAACAAAATATTGGCAAACCGCACCCAGCAATATATTAAAAAGATGATATACCATGATCAAGTGGGATTCGTGGCAGGGATCCAAGAATGGCACAATATTCACAAATCAATAAATGTAATACATCACATAAACAGAAGGTAAGACAAAAATCACACGATCACATCAACAGATGCAGAAAAAGCATTTGATTAGGTACAGCACCTATTTATGATAAAAACACTCAGCAAAGTGGGAGTAGAGAGAGCATACCTCTTACAATTATAAAGGCCAGATACAAGAAACCTACAGCCAACATCACACTCAACAGGCAAAAACTAAAAGTTTTCCCACTAAGATAAGAAACAAGACAAGGATGTCTGCTTTCACACCTTCTATTCAACATATTACTGGAAGTCTTGTCACAACAATTAGACAAGAAAAAGAAATAAAAGGCATCCAAACTGGAAAGGAGGAAATAAAACTGTCACTATTTGCAGACAACATGATAGTGTACACAGAAAACTCTACAGATTCCACCAAAAAACTACTTGACCTAATAAGTGAATTTCACAAAATGGCAGGATAAAAAGTCAATATTCAGAAATCGAAGGCATTTTTGTACATAAACAATGAAACATCAGAAACAGATATTAGGAAAGAAAATCTTGTTTAGTATAGCAACAAGAAAAATAAAAGTACCTAGGAATAAACTTAACCAAGGAGGTAAAAGACCTATACTCAAAAAACTACACAACACTGAAGAAAGAAATTAAAGAAGACACATATAAATAGAAGCATATATCGTGTTCATGGAGTGGAAGAATTCACATGATTAAAATGTCCATACTCCCCAAAGCAATTTAGGATTCAGTGCAATCTCTCCTAAAATACCAATGACACATTTCACAGATATAGAAGAAATAATTCAAAAATTTCTATGGAATGAAAAACGACCTCGAATAGCCTCAGCCATTTTGAGAAAGAAGTACAAAGTAAGAGGGATCACAATACCTGATATCAAAGTATACTACAAGGCCACAGTAATCAAAACGGTCTGGTACTGGTATAAGAACAGACACATAGATCAATGGAACAGAATAGAGAGCTCAGAAATAAACCCAAGTCTCTATGGTCAATAAATATTTGATAAAGGGGGCTGGCACATAAAATGGAGTAAATATATCCTCTTCAGTAAATGGTATTGGCAGATCTGGACAGCTACATGCAAAAAAATGAAACTAGGCCACCAACTTGTACCATACAAAACAATAAATTTAAGGTGGATAAAAGACTTAAATATAAGTCATGACACCATAAAATCCTTAGAGGAGAACATAGACAGGAAAATTTCTGATCTGTCCCCTAGGGCAAGGGACATAAAAGAAAGAATAAACAAATGGGACTATATCAAATTAAAAAGCTTCTACACAGCTAAAGTAAACATCAGCAAAACAAAAACAGAACCAACCATATGGGAAATCATATTTGCCAATGACACCTTGGACAAGGATTTGATATCCAAAATACATAAAGAACTCACAGGACTCACACAAGGAAGACAAACAATCCAATTAAAAAAATGGGCAGAAGACCTGAGCAGACACTTCTCCAAGGATATACAGAGGGCCCAGAGACATATGAAAAGATGCTCAGCATCAGTAGCCATCAGAGAGATACAAATTAAAACCACAATGAGATACCACTTCAGACCAGTGAGAATGGCCATCATAAACAAATCAACAAACAAGTGCTGGTGAGGTTGTGGAGAAAAGGGAACCCTACTACAGTGTCAGTGGGAATGCAGACTGGTGTAGCCACTGTGGAATTCCTTAAAAAACTAAAAATAGAACTGCCTTCTGATCCAGTGACTCCACTGCTGGGATTATACCCTAAGAATCCTGAAACACCAATTCAAAAGAACCTCTGTACCCCTATGTTTATAGCAGTGTTATTTACAATAGCCAAGTGCTAGAAACAGCCTAAGTGCCCATCAGTAAATGAGTATATCAGAAAATTTACATTTTTTTACACAATGGAATACTACGCAGCAGAAAGAAAGAAGGAACTCCTACCCTTCATGACAGCATGGATGGAACTGGAGAGTATTATGCTAAGTGAAGTAAGCAAGGCAGTGAGAGACAAATACCATATGCTCTCACCTATAAGTGGAACCTGATAAAGAAAACAAACAAATGAGACAAAAGAAGCAGAGACATGGAAATAAAGAACAAACTGACAGGGACCCGGGGGGAGGGGGAATGGGGGAGGGGGACAATGAGGAGGGGATTGTTTTTGGGAGCAAGGGTTGGACAGGGCAGGGGAGAGCAATGGGGGAAAATGGGGACAACTGTAATTGAACAACAATTTAAAAATAAAAAGTCTTTTTCTGGTAAATTTGATGTCTGGACTTGATATGGGATGGTTTCTGTCAATTAGTTTTGTTCCATTTAATGAATCATACTTTCCTGTTTCTTTGTATGCTTTGTAATTCTTTGTTGAAATTTGGACATCTACTTATTATAATATGATAACTCTGGAAATAAAATTCACCAGCTCCCCCAGGGTTTGCCGTTTTCTGGATTGTTGAATTTGTTTAGTGAATTATCCAAACTAGTTTTGAAAATACCTGTATTTCTTGTTGTGCATAGTTCCTGAAGTCTCTGTTCCTTACCTGTGCTAAGCCAGTATTTTGGCAGATTTCCTTGAACATTAAGACCTAAACAAATAAAAACAGAATACAAAAACAAACAAAAAATACTCTCCTGGTCTTAGCAAACTGACTATGCAGGAATACTCCAATGCTAACACCTGGGTTTGCAATGAGACCAGGTATTAGCCTGAGATTAAAGCTTAGCATTTTTTCAGGTTTTTTTTCCTGAATATAAAGATCCTGCCTTGGATATTTGCGTGGCTTTATAAATTTCCCCAAACACCTGGGGCTTTTCAGCGCTCTAGTTTGCCTAAGGATCTTTCCCCTGCTTTTGTTCCTGGGCCTTACATGATCTATTGTATGTTTCAAAGGTAATCTTCTGCCCTGGTTGTCTGCAGTTTGTTAGTCTGGATAATAGTACTTCTCCATGCATTGCCTGCAGTCTCTCTAGCTGAGCTCTGAATTAGATAAACCAGAGATGTGGGCCCTGCATAAATCTTTCAGGTATCCCCTAGACAGGTTATAATAAATGTATAAAACAATTTGTAAGGTCTGCTCTCCTTCTGGAACCAAGATTCACACTGAGAATGTAGGAAGTCTTCAACACTACTGCATTGTCAGGAAGGGATTGGGGCCAGGGTACGTAAAAATGCCATAAAACTTTCCTACGGCTTTGAAGTTGCCTCTTTCTTGATTCAGTGTCACTTAATTACTGCAAACCTCTAAATGCCTTCCAGAGTTCCGGGAAATTTGATTCTGACAGTTTCTGCTTGCTTTTTCTTGGTGGGGGTGGAGAGGGGAATAAGAGCTTGGAACTGTCTACTCTGCCATTTGCTGACCCCAAATCTTAAATTTTGAAACCAAATTTTATGTGCTGGTGGCCAAAGATCCTAGTAAGGATTTAAAACATATTTCTAGCAGACTTAGATACTTTTTTGTTACATACCATTGGAGTGCGATGTTTCACTTTGGTCTGGATAACACCATCCTTTTCAAACTGTACCATATCATTAAGGGGGTCCCATGGTCGAGTACTATGAAAATTAAAAAAAGTTTGTTTAATGACTAAATACAACACTCAAAAACTTTTTCAAGGGTTCAATTAGATTTTCTTTAGTAATTATAAAACAGAGCTATAAGATTAAATTTGTCATATATAATATTCTGATCCTCCGCTTAATTTATAGGCTAACTACTATCATGAAGTCAAATTTATAATAAATGGGACATCAAGTTTAATCTCATACTAATTTTTATATATATACATATATGGCCTAATAAAAACCTAACAATAAACATTCCAGAAATAAAGACAACAAACTAACAAACTATGCTGATAATTACTTACTCTGCAAACTTGTAATGCCATTCTCCTGTGAGTGGATCAAGTTCAAATAACTTGCAAGCCCACTCTTCATTTTTTGTTTTCCGATCTCTGGCAGATTGTCTTTGAGCTTCCTCTAAAACACATTTCTCTTGAGTTGCTTCTGTTTGGTCTTTCACATTTATAGCTCGAGTTACTCGTTGCCAGAGTCTAATACATGTGCAGAAATAGCATAAAAAAGCAACAGAAAATCAAATCTACATTAAATAGGTTTAATTCTCTTTGAGAAAAAATGATACCAAAGTGGGTTTTTGTCACTGACAAAGCTTACATTGAAATGCTCACCAAGGAGCAGATGTAAAAATGTGGTCCTTGACTAGAGCGACAGAGTGGAGACTAATTCTTTTCTTGGCAAGAGAAATTTATTACATGGGTTCTTAAACACATGGCAATGAGTAGAGCTGGCCCATGACGACAGTAATGTAATAAAGGCTCAAGAATTTAAATTATTAATAAGCTCCCCAGATAATTCTTATACATACCATTTAAGATCCACTGGCATCAAAGATCCAATATTGTAATGCCATGTTTCTCAATCATGTAGGAATTATCAGGGAACTGTTAAAATCAGAATCTCTGGGAGTAGGCCCAATTGTTTTTTTAGAAATGTCTCCCAGGTGATTTTAATGTGTAGCCAGTGTTGAGGCCACTGATATAACAAAAAAGACTGAAGTAAAAATCCTTTCTCCTACTAAAGTTTAGTTTTATACCAGAAAAACAAAAGTGTAACATGTATACTCCACTAATCTGGGAAGATAGCATGCTGGGACTAAAAGAACAAAGGCTTTGGAATTAGACAGACTAGTGTTCAATCCTAGATCTGCCACTTCTTGGCTAGTGGACTTAAGTTACTTATCTTGTCTAAGACTTGTTTTCCTTATCTTGACAATATGTTAAATTAGGTTCACATCTCAAAAGTTATTGTATGTCTTGGCAAAGGTTTACTCCGAGTGAAGAGCATTATGTGATTACAGCTGAAACAGAATTTCAGAACTGGGATATACATATTCTTTCATCTTTGACAACTCAATTTTGAGTGTAAGTACACAAACACTTGAATCCAACTAGAGAGAATGATAATGCATATGGCAGCCTGTAGAAAGGACTTGACTGCATAATGTATATAAAGGACCCAGCACAGTGTCTTTTACACAGATGTCCCCTTCTCCTAACACAAAGAAATATAGTAAGAATAAAACTGGACAATGTGTATGCAAATATATTTGTTTCAAAAGTATTACAGATCTAGCAAAAATTTTATGACTTTAAGAGCAGAAAAATGGCCTTAATTATTACCCAACTAATATAAGTCCTCTTGAAGCCTGCATGTCCACTGGCATCATTCATGTACTTTAGGATAATGAAATAAAAGTAGATTTTTGCGCCACATCTTTCAACTAGAGTTCTACATGACTTAACCAGGTTAGAAAACAGCTGCTAAATAAAACCTAAGAATCATTAATTAGTCCCATAATTGTATTCAGACAAATTAGAATTTTTTTCTATTGTACTAGCCCCTGAAGCAGGTAAGAATAAAAAGGAAAAAGTTTTGATTTTGAGCTGCAAAAATGTAGCATGATTTGTATTAAATTTATTTGATAGTCATATAAACTAAAACAGAATCCTGTCATATCTCACAAAAACTATTTCGCTGAATTAAAATATGACTGAAGGCAGAAAAACTGATCACACTTTTGAGGCTTTAAAAAAATACTCGATGTCATCATAAAACTAGCTGAAACATGGTATACTTACTTTTCTGATTCAAATTCTCCCTGCTCTTCAAATTTTACAGTGTGCCTTATTAATCTCCGTTGCTTAATGTCTGGTGTTGGATTCCAGAAAATCTCTGAATTATCAGTCTTTTTGTCATTAATAAAAACTTCACTATCCTGCATTTAAGGAAATTAAACATTAATGTAGTAAATTATCTTATTTACAAGGCTGTTATATAGTTACTACTATAATAATAATAATACTTCCTGATACTTAATCCCACAGCTAAACACATTTTATAAAACAAATATAACTAGTACTTTTCTAAAAGCCCCAAATATTTTGTCATTTTTAGAAAAACACTAAGATTAAATATGTAATACTAGAATTTTAAAATTTGACTGAATACACAGAAGTTTGTGAGATTTGCAAGTTTTACTTGATATGCAAATTTCACAGTTATATGCAAAGCCTCCCAACCAGCTCTGAATTGCCAAAGTGGATCACAGTGTTTGCTGCAACTACAAGAAGATGCAGGTGACTATTTACACATTCAATATATATAGAAAAACATGAAAGGGCCTTGTTCAGGATTAAAAACCTAAGCACAATGTCAAAATGTCATTTAAAAAGATTTTTATCTTTTTGCCTTATGATATTCAGATAGAAGTTAACTTTAAAAATTACAGAGGGTGTGTGACCTTTAGTTAAGTTTCTAAATCCAGTTTCTTTTATATTTCTTATAGTTTTCTGCTTATTATAATGCATAAAATGCTATACTCAATGTTCACAGTGAGAATGCTTCTAGGCATTAGCATGATGTGATCCTTTTTATTCATTTAAGCTTCTCTTAACAAAATTCCATAGTTGTGCATTTAGGTCAACAGAGAAATAAATACAAGCCATTGCTCTCACATACCACTATAGCCTTCCCATGTTTCTGATAAGGAAATATGATGCTACTTGGAACACCCCTCCCTTCTAGGTGCCAGGCAGTATAACGCTGTAATAAGAGCACAGCCCTGGAGCCAGAGTGCCTGGGCTGGAATTCTTACTTCATCACTTAATTTCAGCAAATTTTTGAAACTCTGTGTCCTCTGTAAAATGGGACAATATCAGTACCCACCACATAGTTATTATATTAAATATTAAATGAGTTACTATGAGGAACATTTTTAAACAATACAGTATATAGTAAGTGATACATAAATGTTAGTTGGTTTTGCTGATTTAAAGTTTTGGAAATGTACCACATTACCTACAACTAGATATTGTTGATAACAGAACAACATAAAAATATTTGTTAAGCTGATGCTTATAGTAAAAAGTGATGATTTTACCAACGGAATAAGTGAGTTTATAAAATGTGACTGTTAATTTTTTCCATAGAGTAAAATTCTTTTGTTAAGATAAAATATAAAAATACTTACCCAATGGCCTTCCAAAGTAGCTAAGACTTCTTTTCCCAGTTTAAGTTTCCCTGATATTTGATTGACACAGTCACTACTACCTAGAAATGGCTTTTAAAAGAGAAAATGCTAAATAAACATTTTGCTTTTAATTTATATTTAGGTACAGTGTAGAAAAAAAACCAGAAAAAGTAATTGCATAGTAACAGTGCTGTTGAAGGCAGAAATGGTGAAATACTAACTCAAATTTTCCCTATAAATGTTCAATAAAAAGGAATTTGAATTTGTTGTTATGGAAAAACTAGGTTTAAAAAGCCAGACTATATGAAGTTCAAATAAACATATTGAAAAAGATCACACTGATGGATCTGACTTGAGTCCTGTGCTCTCATGTGAGTCACTCTATCAATGTTACAATGTATGAAGCAAGAATAACTCAGTAAACCTAAAGAATTTAACGAATCTATTAAAAGAAAGAGGAACTTCCGGCTAAGATGGAGGCACACACTGTGCCTCTTCTCACAACCAAGATTAAAAACAACAAAAATATAGAACCAAAAAAAAAACCCAACAATCAGAACAGATAGAAAACTGAATTGCACAGAAGTCTGACAATGATTCACCCAGACCAGTAAGAGGGGTGGAGTCCGCAGCCGGTGGAGAGGGGTCGGGGCAGGAAAGAGCAGTGGTCCCAGGTGCGCAGGCAGCGGTTGGCACACCCCAGGAGCACAGGAGGTGGTTACTGAGCACAGGGAAGCAACGAGCAGAACCAGTGAGGTACATAAGGTGGCTGACCAAGATCAAACATTCGGACACAGATAAACCAGGCAAAAATGGGCAGCAAGACAGACTGCGCAACGCAGGGCCCCAGTGCTGGGAAATAAAGCCTAAAAGCACCGATTGAAAACACCTGTGGGGGTTGAGGTGCCGGGAGAGAATCCCAGCCTCATAGGAGAGTTCGTTAGAGAGACCCACAGGGTCCTAGAACATACACAAGCCCACACACACGGAGATCAGCACAAGAGGGGCCCAATTTGCTTGGGGAGATCGACAGAGGGGTCTAGAATCCTAGAGAGAGCAGAGCAACCGCCATTGTTCCCTCTCGGACCCCGCCCCCACATCCAGCAACATAACCCAGCGACTGGGTTGCCCCGCCCTGGTGAACACCTAAGGCTCCCCCCCTCACTATGTAACAGCCACAACCAGACCAAAATCAAACAAACAAACAAAACCCCCCCCAAACCAAAAATGACTCAAACGGGAGAACAGATCAAAGCCCCAGAGCTAATTCATCTAAGTGACCAAGAGATAGCCAACCTATCAGATGCACAGTTCAAAGCACTGGTGATTAGGAAGCTCACAGAATTGGTTTATTTTGGTCACAAATTAGATGAACAAATGAAGGCTACAATAAGTGAAATGAAGGAAAATGCATAGGGAACCAACAGAGATGGGATAAAAACTGGGACTCAAATCAATGGAGTGAACCAGAAAGAAGAAAGAAACAAACAAACAGAAAAGAATGAAGAAACAAGAATTCGAAAAAATGAGGAGAGGCTTAGGAACCTCCAGGACATCCTTAAACATCCCAACATCTGAATTATAAGGGTACCAGAAGGGGAAGAGGAAGAGCAACAAGTGGAAAACTTATCTGAACAAAGAATAAAAGAAAACTTCCCCAATCCGGCAAAGGAAATAGACTTCCAGGAAGTCCAGGAAGCTCAGAGAGTCTCAAAGAAGTTGGAGCCAAGGAGGAACACACCAAGGCACATCATAATTCCATTAGCCAAGATTCAAATGAAGGAGAGAATTCTAGAAGCAGCCAAGGATAAGGGGACAGTCACCTACAAAGGAGTTCCCACAAGATTGTCAGCTGATTTCTCAAAAGAGACTTTACAGGCAAGAAGGGGCTGGGAAGAAGTATTCCAAGTTATGGAAGTTAAGGACCTACATCCAAGATTGCTCTATCCAGCGAAGCTGTCATTTAGAATTGAAGGGAAGATGAAGTGCTTCTCAGATAAGGTCAAGTTAAAGGAGTTCATCATCACCAAGCCCTTATATGAAATGTTAAAGGGACTTATCTAAGAAAAAGAAGATAAAAAATACGACAGTAAAAAGACAGCAAACTCACAGATACTAACAACCACACCTAAAACAAAAGCAAACTAACCAAACAGCTATACCAGGAGCAGGAACACAGAAATGGAGATCACATGGAGGGTTAGCAACAGGGGAGTGGAAGGAGGAGAGAGGGGGAAAAGGTACAGAGAGTAAGTAGCATAGATGGTGGGTAGAAAATAGACAGGGGGAGGGTAAGAATAGTGTGGGAAAAGTAGAAGCTAAAGAACTTATGACACATGGACATGAACTAAAGGGGGGAATGTGGGTGGGAGGGAGTGTGCAGGGTGGAGGGGAATGATGGGGGAGAAATGGGACAACTGTAATAACATAATCAATAAAATATAATTAAAAAAAAGAAAGAACACCCCCTCCTTCAAAATATAACAGTAAAATAATACTCAACCAAAAATCCTTCCAAAAAATAAAATTAGAAGAATTATACTTTGAGTTACTATGCTGTATTACTGATATTTCTCCTCAGCGACAAAATTTTGGTGCTCCAATCTAATCCTAAATGTGTCATAAATTACTTAAGACCTCTTTGGTCATGATTTTCAAATACTACTATCACCATACAAAGATTTGCTAAGATGAAAACATTAAACAAATAGCATTGCATCTAATAATAATAATACTTAAAAGAGGTCCTTATTAAAGTTCCTAATCAGCTGGATATCAACATGGGAGCTAATAATAAATATTAAATAGTTCATAGAAGTATTTTTATCTGAACATAATGTACTGTCTTATACCAACCACTGAACTGTGAATGGTCTTAAATTTCCTTTCACTCTAAGGCAGAGAGGATTTTCCCAAGTGTGTCTCATGCATTTCTACCCTTCCCCCTCTAGTCCACATGCTCTTCCTCAATGATACCTTGCCATCCTCCACTGAGAAGTGGAATCTACATTCCTTCCTCTTGAATTTGGGTAGGTTTATAACTGGTGGAAGTGATATAATTTGACTTCTGAGGCAAGGTCATGGATACCGATGCAGCTTTCACTTTGCTCACAAGGACTCTTGCACTTGGAACCCTGAGCTGGTAAGCAGTTAGTCTGATGCCTTGAAGCTGCTATGCTGTAAGAAGGCCAGGCTACATGGAAAGGCCATGTATACAGGTGTTCAGATTAGCAGTCCTAGTCTATTAGTCACCCCAACCAGGCACCAGGCATGTCACTAAATGATGAGACTTCAGATGATTCCAGGTCTCAAATGAAGAGTCACCCGTAGCCTGCAAGTCTTTCTCACTGAGGCCCCAGACATTATGTAGCAGAGATAAGCCATTACCAATGTGTCCCGTCCAAATTCCAGGCCCATAGAACCCCTAAGGATCAGAAAAATGGTTGTTTTCAAATTGTGAGTTTTAGAGTAAACTGTTATGCAGAAATAGTAACTAACACAACTCTGTCTTAGTATACACTGCTATAGCTCAAGCACTGAAAAATTTCTATCCATTTACTTCTTAGATCTCATGCCACCCATTTTATTAAGTAACATTTAAGTATAAAAAGTGGCTTTTTTATTGATTTGGATCTCCTAAGTCTACCCTTTCATGAATTCTGTGTCCTTATATTTAGTCTTTAATTAAAAACTAAACTGTGTTCTTAGTTTAATATTTATAGCACAGCTCCTCTTTAATTAGTTGATACCTTCTATCATTCTCTACTAACCTTTAGTTTAAATTCAAGTATTGCACTATATCCAGTTTTTTGACATGTAATATTGACTGTTCCACCAAGTTCCAGTGTCATTGTGCCATAAAGAATTCCTAAAGAAAAAAAAATTTTTGATAAAAGGCTGAAGAGAGACAATGACTAATAACAAGCAGAACTTTAAAATCTAATTTCCTTCTAGGAGAAACTAATAATGCAAGGGTCTTTTACCCCTCTCAATAACAATCTAAAATATACATATAAAGTTAGTCCTGTAGAATTTAAACAGATAATAATTAATCCACATTATTTGCAGATTCTGTATCTGCAAATTTACATACAGGATCTGGCACAAAAAACACCTCCTTTTTATTACAAAATCTTTTATTACAAAATCATAAGCATGTAATTCTTATGATTCTGTAACATATCACACTCAAGTACACCAAATGACATTTTAGGTGAGATGTTCAAATTAAAACTATAAATTATCACCCCCATAATACTACCCTACCAACCAGACTCAAGCAGGCCTTACTTCTGCCAGACCCTGTACATTAGTAATCCCCAAACCACCACCCACAGCATTTTTGAAGTCATTCATTGGCATGGGCAGACTGGCGAAATTTTGAGCTGTCCAATGTGCACATTCTCAGCTTAGGTTGAAAAAGGTGATATTCTGCCTTGTTTCACCTCTCAGATGGTAATAGGCATCCTTTTTGCAGTATAATCAGTGCCATTTTTCACATTTTTGTTGGTTCTTTTATTGTTTAAAATGCCCTTAAATGTAGTACTGAAGTGCTGTCTAGTGTTCCTAAGCACAGAAGGCTGTGATGTACCTCACAGAGAAACTATGTCTTAAAGCTCAGCTCTGACATGAGTTATAGTGCTGTTGGCTGTTAGTTCAACAGTATATTAATGAATCAATAGTATATATTAAGGTGTCTTGAAACAGAAACAAGGTTATGGGTTGATTGGTTGATAAAAATGTGACAAGAGGCTCACCAGAAGTGTTCCTCCTAGGATCAATGGTTCAGTATTCATTAATTCAGTGTTTGCTTTGACTTTATAGAACACAACTACTACAAATAACAAGAATCAACTGTATAAGACAAGAAAATAAATCCTCCTAAATAGGTACTGTGGCTAAAAGTTGGGGAAATTCTGAGTTGGACAAAGTTAAACAAAAATTATGTGTGTGTATCTGTTCCTGGAACAAGCTGTTAAGGCACTCTTAATATGCAAATGCACAATGTTCATTTCCAAGAGGGGAACAAACTATGCAATGCTTCTCATACTTATTCAGCTATGGAGCTCTTATTTTGTAAGACAATTTGTGACACTAGTGACTTGAGGAACACATCTTAGAAAATACACAGGGTGAAAAATAATCATTATTTCCTATGCTCATTTACAAACAGTTATAATGGCTTCTTTTTTCCATGGAATAAGAACAATACTATGAAAAAATTTTCCCCTGTTACTAGTTGGGTATGGTATTGGGTACCATTTTATTTATTTCCAATGACACAAAATTTGAAAATATATTTATCAATTTAACTCATAATTTCAGATATTTCACTTCATGTCTATTTCAAGAACCATACATGAAGCTCTAAGAATTATCTAGCCTTAGGCCACAAGCTGGCCATTCTTGTACTTAGTACTAGGTTGATTCATGGTACAGTAGATGGGAGTTGATAAGCCTAGAATTTAGTCTCAGCATTCTTATTAATATCTGGGTTGGCCTTGGATAAGATTCTTAACCCTACCAGTTTTCTCATCTATGAAATGAGGTCATATTAAATAAGTTCTATGTTTTCACCAATCAGTTCCTAAAATAGAGGAAAATTAGCAAAAACAGTTATTTTTAACAAATGGAAAGGAGGATATAGACAATGACCAACCTGAGCTGATACCCTATAGCACAATAGTGCAGACTGCAGAATCTTGACTCCGTGACATCCTAGCTGTGTAATATCATGCCAAGTAACCTCTTTGTTCCTCGTTTTCATAGTCCATAAAACAGGAATATTAAACCTACTTTATAAGGGTTGCTAGAATGACTGAATTTATAAACATAAAGTGCATGGACTAATTGGGTATTTGGACTGTTGAAAATTTAATACCTGTATCTGTATCCTAAATAATGGAGGGGGGATCATAATACACTAAAGAAATTTCTAAATGAGGATGAGAAAAAATTTTAAGGTGATAAACTGAAAAACAATAAATTAAAATTTTAAAAAGAGGTGGTAGTGCAAGAAGATGAAAATCACTTTCAAGGGTTCTGAAATAATGGGTAGTTTCATCAAATTTTTAAAACCTAAACTTAAGGCAAATGAAATTCCATTACTGTAATTAGTATGTGTCACAAAAAATCCAGTGTAGATTAATTAATTAACCACAGAAATATTCAGCAGATGACAATAATAGCATTAAGCATCTGTAAAACAAGGATGCTTTAAAGCAAAAGACTGACTTCATCAATCTCAAAACATAACAAATTATAGCCGCATACATTTAAAAAGAAGGTTTTAGGAATATCTCACTCCAGTATGGAAAATATTTACCTTTACAATGAGCATATGGCATTGTCATTACATAATCTTCACCTCTATTCAAGAAAGTCAATCGTGCTTCTCCATCTAATATTGCAGATAATGAGTTCCCTGAAATAAATGTTTGTTAAATTTCAAAAAATTAATTAAACCAATTCAAAACAAATGAAATATATTTAGGACATCTACCAGATATCTACATGGTATGTCTTAAAAATAAAACTGTCTTAATCTCAATGTGCCCAAACATGTATTTGTTATCTTATCTCTAAAACATGTTTGATTCATATTTCCATTCTTATAAAATGAGTACTTTTAAAAGTACAGTTTTGTGCCCTGGCCGGGTGGCTCAATTGATTGGAGCATCATTCTGTACACCAAAAGGCTAAGGGCTTGATTCCCGGTCATGGCACATACCTAGGTTGTGGGTTTGATCCCTGGTTGGGGCATGTACAGGAGACAACAGGTAGGTATTTCTCTCTCACATCAGTGTCTGTCTGTCTCTCTCTCTCTAAAATCAATAAACATATCCTCAGGTGAGGATGTAAAAAAGTATAGTTATATGCTCATTTATGTTATTCACATGAGGCTCTTAAGAAAAACCCTAAACATTTAGGACATGCAATAAAACACTATTTCACTATATTGCTTAATTTGCCCATTCTTGAATAAAAACATTTTTTCTTCTGTAAGTCGTATTATTTAAGTCCCAAGTTTTTAAGTACTTTTGACAATGATAATGTTACGGATACTTTAGAAAAATGAAAATATGCATAACCTGTGAAAGTAATGACAGAATTTCAGGGTGTTTTCTTTTAGCTTTTTCTACCTTATGTATTCCTCCCCATCACCAATTTTACTACAGTGTAATAAATTATTATAATAAGTGAGCCATTTTAAGTGTGCATTTTGATGGCCTTGACAATTGCATACAGTCATATAAATACCAAAACCACAATCAAGATACAGAATTTTCCATGACCCCCAAAGATTTCCCCTTGCTCCTTGAGAGGCAATGCTTTCCCCCACCCCCAAGAAAACACTGGTCTAGCTTCTATCACTGCAGTTCTACCTATTCTAAAGTTTTGTATAGATGGCAACACAAAATATGTACTTTATTATGTTTAACTTCTTTCAATTAGCAAAATGGTTTTTAAATTCATCCATGCTTTTGTGACAACAGTTCAGGCTCTTTTAAAAAACTAAAAACTCTAGTGTATCTCTTCAGTTATTTAAGTCTTCTTGAATTTTCTTCAGCAATGTTTTATGATTTTCAGTGTGTAGATCTCACAACTTTCCTAAAAAAATTAAATTTATTCCTAAATATTTTATTTTTCAGATACTATTTTAATCACAGTTGTTTTTTAAATTTCATTCTGCAAGTGATCATTTTGTACAATTGATTTTTGTATTCTGACATTGTATTCTGCAACCTTACTAAATTTACTTGATAGTTTTAGTAGTTTTTGATACATTTTTAAGAATTTTCTATATAGAACAGGTATGTATACAGCATAACTTCTTCCTTTCTAATTTCTATACTTCTTTTAAAATTTATTTATTTATTTATCTATTTATTATTAGAAAGAGGAGAAGGGGTGCGGGAGAGGGAGAAAAACATTGATGGGAGGAAGAAACATTAATTGGTAGCCTCACATATGAGCCCAGAGCAGGGAATGAACCAGCAACCCACACATATGGGAACCCAACTGGCAACCTTTCACTTTGCTGGACAACACCCAACTACTGAGCCACACTGGTCAGGGCTGACCTGTATGCTTTTGAACTTGCCTACCACACTGGCTAAAACATCTAATACAATTTAATACAGAAGTAGTGAGCGTGAACATCCTTACCTTCCTCCTGATCTTAGGTAAAAATTATTCAATTACCACCATGTGAGTATGAAGTTGGCTATATATTTTTCGTAAGTATCTTTAATTTAGCCCTAATTTGTTGTGATTTTATTGTGAATGGCTACTGAATTTTGTAAAATGCTTTTCCTACATTTCTTAAAATGACAGTTTTCCTTTACTCTATTAATATGATTACACTGATCTTCAGATGACATACCTACCTTGTATTCCTGAGATAAACCCCACATGATTATGATATTCTTTTAATATACTGATCATGGTACTCATACATATCTTTTTTAAAAATTTTTATTTTAATTGTTGTTCTTGTACAGTTTTCTATCTTCTACTCCCATCCCAGCCTACCACCCCAGCCCTCGCCAGCTCCCTCCCATTCCACCCCCCTAGTTTTTGTCCATATGTCTTCCATACTTGTTGCTCTAAACCCTTCCCCTTTTCACCTGGAATGACTTCCCCTTTCCCCTCTGGTGACTGTCAGCCTGTTCTCAATTTCAGTGTCTTTGGTTATATTATGTTTCTTTGTTTGTTTTGTTGATTAGGTTCCTGTTAAAGGTGAGACCATATGGTATTTGTATTTCACCTCCAGAATTATTTCGCTTAGCATAATGCTCTCTAGTTCCATCCATGCTGTTGCAAAGGGTAGCAGCTCTTTCTTTCCTTCTGCTGCATAGAATTCCATTGTGTAAATGTACCATAGTTTCTTGATCCATTCATTTACTGATGGGCACCTGGGTTGCTTCCAACACTTGGCTATTGTAAATTGTGCTGCTATGAACATTGGGGTACATAGGTTCTTTTGGATTGGTGTTTCAGGGTTCCTAGGATACAATTTTAACAGTGGAATTGCTGGGTCAAAAGGTAGATCCATTTTTAGTTTTCTTAGAAATTTCCATACTGCTTTCCATAGTGGTTGTACCAGTCTGCAATCCCACCAACAGTGCACTAGGGTCCCCTTTTCTGCACAACCTCTCCAACATTTGTTGTTTCTTGCTTTGTTTATGATGACCATTCTGACTGGTGTGAAGTGGTATCTCATTGTGGCTTTAATTTGCATCTCTCTGATAGCTAGCAATATTGAGCATCTTTTCATGTGTCTCTGGATCCTCTGTATGTCCTCCTTGGAGAAGTGTCTATTCAAGTCTTTTGCCCATTTTTTAATTAGGTTGCTTGTCCTCTTAGAGTGGAGTCATGTAAGTTCTTTATATATTTTGGAGATTAAACCCTTCTCTGAGGTATCATTGGCCAATATGTTTCCCATACAGTTGGTTCTCTTTTACTTTAATACTGTTTTCTTTAGCCATGCAGAAGCTTTTTATTTTGATGAGATCCCATTTGTTTATTCTTTCCTTTATGTCCCTTGCTTTAGGGGGACATATCAGTAAAAATGTTGCTGCGTGAAATGTCTGAAATTTTCCTGCCTATGTTCTCCTCTAGGACTTTAATGGTGTCACGGTTTATATTTAAATCTTTTATCCACCTTGAGTTTATTTTTGTGTATGGTGTAAGCTGGTGTTCGAGTTTCATTTTTTGGCATGTAGCTGTCCAGTTCTCCCAACACCACTTGTTGAAGAGGCTACTTTTGCTCCATTTTATGTTGCTGCCTCTTTTGTCGAATATTAATTGACCGTAGAGAATTGGGTTTATTTCTGGGCTTTCTGTTCTCCTCCACTGGTCCATGTGCCTGTTTTTGTGCCAGTACAAGGCTGTTTTGATTACAGTGGCCTTGTAATATAGTTTGGTGTCACGTAATGTGATCCCTCCTACTTCGCTCTTCTTTCTCAAAATTGCTGCAGCTATTCAAGGTCGTTTATGGTTTCATATAAGTTTTTGAAATGCTTGTTCTATGTCTGTGAAATATGCCATTGGTACTTTAATAAGTATTGCATTGAATCTGTAAATTGCTTTGGGTAGTATGGACATTTTGATGATGTTAATTCCTCTGATCCATGAACACGGTATACGTTTCCATTTGTTTGTGTCTTCCTTGATTTCTTTCTTCAGTGTTGTGTAATTTTCTACATACAGGTCTTTTACCTCCTTGGTTAGGTTTATTCCTAGGTATTTTATTTTTCTTCTTGCTATATTGAATGGGTTTTTTCATCTTGACTTCTACTTCTGATCTTTCATTGTCGGTATACAAAAACGCCTTTGATTTTTGGATATTGACTTTGTATCTGGCTGTTTGGCCAAATTCATTTATTAGGTAGAGCAGCATTTTGGCCAAGTCTATAGGATTTTCTATGTATACTATAATATCATCTGCAAACAGTGATAGTTTTCTTTCCTCCTTTCCAATTTGGATGCTTTTTATTTCCTTTTCTTGTCTAATCGCTGTGGCTAATACTTCCAACAATATATTAAATAGAAGTGGTGAAAGTGGACATTCTTATCTTGTTCTTGATCTTAGTGGAAAAGACTTTAGTTTTTACCCGTTGAGTATGATGTTGGCTGTAGGTCTCTCATATATGGCCTTGATTATGTTGAGCAATGCTCCCTCAATTCCCACTTTCCTGAGTGTTTTTATCAGAAATAGGTGCTGTACCTTATCAAATGCCTTTTCTGCATCTATTGATATGATCATGTGATTTTTGTCATTAGTTTTGTTGATGTGATGTATTACATTTACTGATTTGCGAATATTGAACCATCCTTGCATCCCTGGAATGAATCCCATTTGGTCATGGTGTATGATCTTTTTAATGTATTGTTGGAAGCAGTTTGCCAATATTTTGTTGAGGATTTTAGCATCTATGTTCATCAGCAATATGGACCTGAAGTTTTCTTTCTTTGTTGTGTCTTTATCTGGTTTTGGGAATAGGATGATGCTGGCTTCATAAAAAGAGTTTGGGAGTCTTCCATCATTTTGGATTTTTTCAAAACGTTTGTGAAGGATAGGGGATAGCTCTTCCTTAAATGCTTTGTAAAATTCTCCTGTGAAACCATCTGGTCCAGGGCTTTTGTGGGTCAGGAGTTTTTTGATTACTGCTTCAATTTCATCTGCTGTTATTGGTCTGTTCAGGCTTTCTGCTTCTTCTTCATTGAGTTTTGGGAGATTATATTTTTCTACAAACTTGTCCATTTCACCTAGGTATTCAAATTTCTTGGCACACAGTTCTTCATAGTAATTTCTTACAATCCTTTGTATTTCTGTGGTGTCAGTTGTAATCTCTCCTCTTTCGTTTCTGATTGTGTTTATTTGGGTCCTCTATCTTTTTTTCTTGATGAACCTGCTTAAAGGCTTATCAATTTTGTTTATCTTTTCAAAGGACCAGCTCCTGGATTCATTGATCCTTAGAATTGTGCTTTTAGTCTCTATGTCATTTAATTCTGCTCTCATCTTAGTTATGTCCTTCCTTCTACTTGCTCTGGGCTGTCTTTGTTGTTGTTCCTCAAGTTCTTGTAAGTGTAGGGTTGTTTGTTTGAGATGTTTCTATCTTTTTTAGGTAGGCCTGTATCGCTATGAACTTCCCTCTGAGGACTGCCTTTGCTGTGTCCCATGAGTTTTGGGTCGTTGAGAGTTCATTTTCATTTGTTTCCAGAAACTTTTTTGATTTCCTCCCTAATTTCATTCTCGACCCACTCATTGTTTAATAGCATGCTATTCGATTTCCATGATTTTGAGGATTTGGGGTTTTTCCCCTTGGGGTTGATTTCTAGTTTCAGTCCCTTGTGGTCGGAGAAAATGCTTGGTATGATTTTAATTTTCTTGAATTTGTTGAAGCTAGTTTTGTGTCCTATCGTGTGGTCTATCTTTGAGAATGTTCCATGTGTATTTGAAAAGAATGCGTATTTAGTTTCTTTGGGATGAAGGGCTCTATATATATCAGTTAAATCCATTTCATCTAGAGTGTTGTTCAATGCCAGAATATCTTTGTCGATATTTTGTTTAGAAGATCTGTCCATTTTTGACAGTGGGGTGTTAAAATCCCCTACTATAATTGTGTTGCTGTCAATATCTTTCTTGAAGTCCTCTAAGATTTTCTTGATGTATTTAGGTGTTCCTATGTTGGGTGCATATATATTTACAATGTTTATGTCTTCTTGGTGGATTTTTCCCTTGAGTATTATGAAGTAACCTTTTGGGTCTCTCTTTATGGCTCTTCTTTTGAAGTGTACTTTGTGTGATATGAGTATTGCTACTCTGGCTTTTTTCCCCTGTCCATTTGCTTGGAAAATTTGTTTCTAGCCCTTTGCTTTTAGTCTGTGTAGGTCTTTTGTCCTGAGGTGGGTCTCTTGTAGGCAGCATTTGTGTGGGTCATGCTTTCTTATCCATTTAGGTACTCTATGCCTTTTGATTGGAGCACTTAATCCATATACGTTTAGGGTTATTATTGATAGGTACTTATTAATTGCCATTTTTGTACCTATGTCCCTCTCTCTCTCTCTCTCTCTCTCTTTTCCTTCCTTTCCTTAAAGCATTCCCTTTAGTATCTCTTGCAGAACTGGTTTGGTAAAGGCATATTCTTTTAGACTTCTTTTGTCTGGAAAGCTCCTTATTTGGCCTTTTATACTGGTTGAAACCCTTGCTGGGTAAAGTAGTCTTGGTTGCAGGTCTTTGGTTCTCATTACTTGGAATATTTATTGCCATTCTCTTCTGGCTTGGAGTGTTTCCATTGAGAAGTCAGCTGCTAACCTTATCGGGGCTCCCTTGTATGCTACTTCCTTTTCCTTCCTTGCTGCCTTTAAAATTATCTCTGTCTTGATTTTTTACCGTTTTAATTATGATGTGTCTTGAAGTGGGTTCAAGACACAGGTTCAAGAGGAAGTCTTTGGGTTCCTCTTGATTGGGACTCTCTGCGTCCTGGATTTGTGTGACTTTTTCTCTCATCAAATTAGGGAAGTTTTCACTCATTATTTTTTCAAATATGTATTCTATCCATTGCTCTTCTTCTTCTCCTTCTGGTATCCCTATTATACGGATATTATTACGTTTCATATTGTCTTGCATTTCTCTTAATCCCTCTTCATTCTTTCTGAGCCTCTTTTCCTTTTCTTGCTCTTTATGGATGTTTTTTTCTACTTTGTCCTCCAACTGGCTGATCTGATCTTCTGCTTCATCGATTCTGCTTTTGATTCTTTCCACTGTGTTCTTCAGTTCAGAAATTGTATTTTGCATTTCCCCTTGGCCCTTGTTGATAGTTTCTATTTCTTTTTTCATGTTGATATAGTTTGTAGTGAGTTCATCATAGCTTCCCTGTAGTTTGTGGTAGCTCCTTGAGAGCTCTTGGAGCTTCCTGACAACCATTGCTTTGAACTCAAAATCTGATAGTTGAGTTGCCTCTGTTTCATTTAGCATTCTTTCTGGGGCTTCCTCCTTTTC
This sequence comes from Anoura caudifer, assembly GCA_004027475.1. NCBI lineage: Eukaryota > Metazoa > Chordata > Mammalia > Chiroptera > Phyllostomidae > Anoura > Anoura caudifer. The sequence goes on from PVKU01004941.1 coordinate 55,738, forward strand.
TTTCATTTGGGGATTGTTTCTTTGCCTTCCCATTGTTTGTGAGGCTCTTCTTGTTAGGCTCAGCTTCTTAAATTGATTTGTTCTGGCTCCCTGGGTTTATGGTGTGAACTTCTGTGGTAGAATACCTGTGCGATTCAGTGGTGCAGTCTCCTCCGGATATCCTGGTGTTCACAGCTTCCACTGTCTGAGTTGTTCAAATGCCCCGTCTTTGGGACCAACTCTGGTTTCTTCATAGTTCCAAGGGTTTTTTGTTTTGTTTTGTTTTTGTCTCACTTGTGGGTATTTAAAAAGAGAAAAGAGGAAGAAAAAAGGAAAAGAAGAAACAAAATGAAAAGAAAAGAAAGAAAAGCAGAAAAAAGAGGAAAGAAGAAGAAATGAGATTGGAAAGAAAGGAAGAAGGAATAAAAGAAGTAGTGATGAGAAGGAAAAGGAGTTGAGGGATAAAAAGATAAAAAAAATGAAAAAACAATTAAAAAGAAAAAGAACACCAACACTTGTTGTTATCATTCTTGCCAAGCTGGTTCTTACTGGGTGCAATGGCTGATGGGTGAAGGTATCGCTTTTCTCCCTGTTCAGCACTTAGTTATCTTTAGGCCACTGTCCTCATAGCTAACCCAGGGCCTCTCCGCAAAGGGCCTCAGGTGTATCTTCTGAGGTGGCCTTCGCCTACCGCGGTTGTGCACAAGCGCTTATGATCTCCCAGCCTTCCATGCATGGACGCCGACTGTTGTGCGGGTGCGAATCGATTGCCACGCAGGTCGCTCACTGGTGCCTAAGATCTCCCAGCTGTCCACGCAGGGCTCTCACTGTCACGTGGGCGCCGACTGGTCGCCATGCAGGTCCCAGTGTCCCACGGGAGCGGAGCAACCGCAGTGCAGGTCCCCCAGTGGCATGCTGGCACCAGGTCCGATGCGCAGTCCTCCCAGGGCTATGAGACCTTAGCTGCTCTCTGTGAGATTTCAAGCAATCAGGTTTATCCCGGTGCTGCAGAGACCTTGTTTGGCTGGGCAGGGAGCAGTTGAAGGGGCTCCCTCCCTGGAGTCTTTCATCCAGCGCTGGCCTGGGATCTCAGCCCTGGTCTCCGCGCTGCTGAAGTACTCTTCTTATCATCTGGTTTTTCAATGTCCACTGTAATTTTCGATCTCCTGTCTTCATATATGCTGTGTTTCTGATGTCTGTTTGGTCTGTTCCACCGTCAATCAGCCAGGCTTTTCTCCTATGTGTAGGAGAAAGTGGACCGTGCTTCCTCCTACCACGCCGCCATCTTCCTTCTCCCCATATCCTTTTTATATATCCTTTTATGTGTGTTCAAATATTACCCTTTATAATATTGATTTATTACTAATTTGTGAGGGATTTTTACAAGTATATTAAAGAGATATTGATTTATAGTTTTATTCCAATGTCTGATTTTGGGGGACTGAATAATGCTGGCCTTATAAAATAAATTGTGAAGTGTATTCTCTTTTCCTACTTTCTGTAAAAAGTTGGATAAAATTTATATTTTCTTCCTTAAATAGTTAGATGAACTCAAGGTACCTGGCCCTGAGTATGTCTTTGAAGGAAGATTTTATGTTACTAATTCAATTTTGTACACTTGACTTAAGACTATCACATTTTTATATTCCTTCTTGAGTCGTTTAGGAATCTCGTATTTTTCAAGGGATTTGCCCATATCATTCTAAGCTGTCAAATTTCTTGGCATAAAATTGTCCATAATATTTCCTTATCATCACTTCTGACTCTAAAGGAACAATAGTAATTCTGCTCATTTACTTCTGATGTTTATTCTCTTTTTTTATCAATCTAAAATCAACTCTCAGATTCCTAGGATTTTCTGTATTGTCTTTCCATTTTCTACATTGATGTACACTCTTCATTATTTTCTTTCTTCTGCTTACTTTAAATTCAGTTAGCTCTTTTTCTAATTTTGTAAGGTAAAACTAAGATCACTGATTTAGATCTTTGCCCTTTTCCAACTTAAAATTATAAATTTCCCTCTAAACATACTACATTTGCTATATCACATGAATTTTAATGTTTTATTTTCATTACCATTGAGTTTAAAATATTTAATTATTTCTCTTGTGATTTATTCTTTGGCCCATGAATTATTTAGAAGTGTGTTATTTGGAATTTATCTTGATACCTCCATTGAAGTTGTAAAATATACTCTATATAATTTTAAGTCTTTTGAAATTTATGGAGTTGTTTTATGGTCAAACACATGGTCTAGACTAGTAAAAACACTACATATATATTTGAAATAATGTGTATGCTATAATTGTTGACTGTAATGTTTTAGAAATATTAATCATGGTAAGGTGGTTGATAGTATTCTTCCTGGTTATAAGCTATTTATGCTATAGTCAGAGTAGGGGTGTGGATGAAAGGAAGGTGACAAGAGGAAGGAAATAACAAATATACATAACCTTCAGAAGAAAACAATCACCCTTTGAAACAAACATAATAGAAAATGAGCCAGAAATAAAACAAAACAAACCCAAATAAAACCAACATTAAGGGAAATAAAAGACATCTTGAAGAAAAATAAAGGCATACATCAAGTTCCTGGATGAAAAACCACTGTCAGATTTCCATGTTACAGTCTCACCTATGGTCCTCTACCTTCTCAAATAACAAAAGACTGTTTTTTGGTTGACACAGTTTATCTTCCCTATTTTACCAGGATTACCTTTTCTTTCAAGTTTAAAATTCTTCAGTTAAAATTTAACTTATTGATTTTCTCCATATAAAATTAATTTTAAAAACCAAATAAAAACATATAAGGTTATAGATTTTCTACTGGTGCATAGTTGTGGTCATGATTTATTTCAGACTGTCACAATTTTTGGATTAAGGTTTCTAACTATAACGATATTTCTATTCCCCCTTGTACTTAACAAAAGCTTTTATTGGTATGCTTTTGGGTGTAAGGTTAAATGTTATTGCTAACTGACACTGGACCAAGTATTCTAATTGCACTTAGATTCTTTCTCTCTCTAGTCAAAGACTAAAACAGAAAAACCAACTCCTCAGGTACATTAAGATAAAGAAATACATAATGTACTAAAAGGGCAACATAGTGGGCAATCATTATTCTGTTTTTTAATAAATGGAGTTTGTGATAAATTTACACATATGGGGTGTATACTTATATAAAATGGGTCATACCTCTATTTATGAATGGACAAAAGAAGACACTATAAAAGAAAAGTCTATATCCAAGTAAAGATGACGCCTAAAATGACATAAAAATTCCTTACTGAAACATCTCGAGACACCACCTAAATAAAAGCTCACCGAAAAATACATTTCAGAAAAGCTGCCTCTTAAGACAAGAGGAAACTCACCATAGAACTTGGACTTAGCCAGGATACTACCACTAAGGCAAAATCCATCCTTTCGGTTACTAACATAAAAGGCAGATATTGGTGGGTGATGGGACACCTATTGAACACAGGCAAAAACATAGAATATAGTAAGTATATTATTGCCGTATTATAAAAATTTCATATCTTATAAGTATACTCTATTAATAAAGAACAACATTTTGGTAGGTAAAAATTAAATATTGCTTATAATAATCCATCTCCAAGATGTTTCCCAAGCGACCTTACCTACTGGTATTCACACCATAAGGTGGGCTCCTCTTATATTGTACCAAGTTGGTTTATGTGGAAGGGATGGTATGTCACTCTAAAATTAGATTATGATGCAGCATCCATCTTGATGTGTTTCTCTCAGATCATTAGCTCTAAGAAGCCAGCTTGCATATTGTGAACAACCCAATGGAAAGGCCCAAGTGGTGAGCAACTAAGTCCTACTGTCAAAAGCCATGTGATGAGCTTGAAAGTAGAATCTTCCAGCCTAGTTTAGCCTTCAGAGGATTGCAAAGCTGGATGACATCCAGAATGCAACCACATTAGAGACCCTGAGCCAGAACCACCCAGCTAAGGAGCCTCCAGATTCTGAACTTCATTGTATGAGATAATAAATGCTGCTTTAAGCCATTAAGTTTTGGCAGTAATTTGTTATACAGAAATTGATAACTAACACAGTGGCTATTCTTCATATAAATTGCAAATAGGTGTAGGAAACTAACAAAGCTTTGACAAGTACATTACTTTAGATATCTAACTATTTTAATATATATACATAGATGTTATGTTTTCTGAAATGACACAAAGCTTAAATCAAACTCTTCTCAAGAATTATAGGGAATTAAAATGCAATAATCATTTTATTATACTAAAAATTAATATAGTTAAGTGGTTTCAATCTGAGGGGTATATTAAAATTTCTAAGAAAGAGGAAGGTTTTCTTAGAAAACCTTTGCCTCATGGTCTCCTCATCCTCCTTACAGTCCAAGTGATGATTATTATAATAAGGATCCATTATTATTTTAAGATAATGTCATATTCCTCAGGTTTGTTAGGATGAAGGGAAGATTAACAATCATGACTACAGATGTACATACATTTAATGAAAGATTAAAAATAAGTATTTTCTGACTATCTACTATGTGTACAATAAAGACATGTATTATGGAGCTGTATACATTCAAAAAGCTAACAATTCAATTGGGGAAATATCCTACAAAAAGTTAATACAAGTGTTAAACTAAGAGTTTAATGAACAATCACAAAAAATAATAGAGAAATTTGAGAGGAGAGAAATCACTGGGAGCTGTAGTCATCTGGATCATGAAAGATGAGTAAGTTAGGGCTTATGTAGATGAAGAAGAGCTATGAAAGAAGTATTATTGGGATGGGAAAATTAAATTTAAAAAATACTACACAAAGAAGTGTAATATTGAGTTACCTAATTGTGAATGGACAGATTTGACTCAGAAAAGGATGTAATTCAATGTAAATTTTAAAAGATATGGAGGTCCTTGAATGCCACACAAATGGATATAAATTTGATTTAGGAACTGGAGAAATACTGAAGAATTTTGGCAAATATTTGGTTAGGGAGGAAAAAATTATTTTTGGCCACAGGATTTTATGACTCTAATAGCAATACTTTTGAGCATGGTATTTAGTAGTACTCAGTACTAAAAGGTAAAATGATTACTAAATGTTCACTAATAAAGGTTAATCAATAGTGAGTTTACTGAATTAATATTTTCTATAAAAATATCCCAGTAACTTCTAAAAATATCCCAATAATAAGTTCTGTTTCTTTAAAACACATTTCTAATACCTGTTCAGCAATATAAAAAGTTTTGCTGTTTGTTCTGGGATGAATCCACAAACAACGGAAAGTCTCACCAAGTATAGGATTATAAGGTTTCTTCAGTCCCTAGTAAAAAACATACAAGTTTCAAGTTACAAATATGGAAAGTTCAAAATAGTTTAAACCAGTCAAGATGGCTTTAGCTGTATCATGTGGGAGCTATCCTTACAAAATTTCACAGTAGTGACATGAAATAAAGTTAAACAACTTCAATCATAACACAAGACTAAGTGATCAAGTATTTTGCAATTTTGCTAACTCAAGGCCTTGGAATGCAATTATTAATAAGTCTAAAGATAAAAAAAATAGAGAACTCATATAGATGAGGCTGAAAAAGTAAATATAAACATTACCTTTGGCTTTTTATAGAATCCTGACAAATACCATTTCACTACTTTCTTCAAACGGAAATAAGGATTTTCTTCAAGAGCAGTCCTAAAAAACAAAATGGTAAACACAAATATTTTACAGAATACATTGCAAATTCTCCCTCATATTCATCAAGCCAACAAGTGAGTATGAGATATGATTGAAAAGCATTATTCATATTTAAAATAGATGGCAAAAACAACCATGCACATCAGTTTGTAAGAATTTTTCATAATCTGGTTACTTTCTTTCCCATTTTTCATATTCTTTGGCATGCTGCCCAAATCTTTTCTCAAATAGTTTTTGAAAACTCTCCAAACCAAGATTTTTCAACTAGGGTCTTATAGAACCCTAGATGTTGCTGAGGCTTCTGTGAGAAATTGTAATTGAAAAAAAAAAAAAAAGGATTTTGAGATCCATGCATTGTTTAATGCCTAGCATTTGCAACACTGGGCCAGTGGCCAAGCAGCCTCATTAACAACTTTGTAAGAGGTCTTCAGTCCCTTAAGTCAGAGAAGGGCCATATCCACTTGATTTAGTCTATTCTCATTTGTTGACGTTAATTAGAGAAGGTCAGTGGTAACTGGTGAGTGCTGTAATACATGGAGGGAGGACAACAAGCTGATGTTAGCCTCTCTGGCACAAACCACCTATAGGATTGTATGTCTTTTTAACACCTTGTAGAAAACACAGAAGTTTCAAATCACAAATATGGAAGACATAAAATAATTTAAAACAATCAAAATGATTTTTAACCCATTTTTAGCCTTCACCTTCCCTATGTGCTACCAACTGATTTTCTACAGCAAACAAATTCTACCACTATAACACGTAATCAAAGAATAGTTTTTATTTTAAAGAAAAAAAAATATAGAAGTCCTGACTCAGGTGGCCCCTTGTGATTTTGCTGATGCTGTAAACATTGCAAAACATTGACTGTATACTTCAGAAGTGAATTCTACTGAGAAGCTAATTTATTATTTGTTTATTTATTTTAAAATTTAACTATTTATTATATACCCTTTAAGAATGTATGAAGGTTCAATGTGGTGATTTTTGAAGATAAACAGTAATATGGAAGAGGCTAGGCCTAAGCTTACTGACAATTGTGCCAAATTGAAAGGTTGCACTTTTTGGGAGTATCAACCCTCTGAACACTCTCTTCCTTCCTTGACTTAAATTCATACTACAATGGTTTACTTTACATTTTACATACACATGGAACAAACAGTTCAAAACTCAAAGCAATATAAAAAAGTACACATCATGCTATTGTCCCATATCTCCATAGTCCTCCTACTTATGTCCTGTAGGCAACTTCTTTTAGCTTTGTTTGGTTTTCTTTAAGCATGAAAGGAAAACTATGTAGTCTTTTTCTTTAAAAAAAGTATCAAACTACACACATTCTTCTGTATCTTGCTTTTTTCACATGTACATGCACACATACAATGCTGAAAATCCCTCCTTACCTGTTTATAGAGTTTTTCCTTAAGTGTGGAAGCACTATCCATTATTAACCAGTCAGCTGTGGCTGGACACTTGAGTATCTCATCTTGTACTGTTGGGTTAGCCAAAAAGTGTGTTTAGTTTTTTCTGTGCTATGGCTCTGGTAGTGCTTAGCTGTCTTTAACTTCATTCAAAACAATTTTGTTAGATTGTATTGTGACAGCTGTCATATCAGCATACGGTTTTTTAAAAAGTTATCAAAATTGGTGAATTTTTGTGCAGCCATTTTAATATTGAAGATGGAAGAAAATATGCAATATTTTTGGCATACTGTATTATGCTGTATTATTTCAAGAAAGGTAAAAACATATCTGAAATGCAAGAAAAGATTTGTGCAGTATATGGAGAAAGTGCTGTGACTGATCAAATGTGTCAAAAGTGGTTTGGAAAGTGTCTAGGTACCACTGACATTTTGGTCAAATAATTCTTTGTTGTGGGGCTGTCTTATGCATTGGAAGATGTTTAGCAGCACCTATGGCCTCTACCCACTAGAAGCCAATAGTGGGAGATAACCAGCTTACTCAAAACATCCAAATCAATAAAGTTATTCGTGAAAATGAAAAATGTGCCTTTTATGGAAAAAACTAAACAGACTTTTTAGCCAACCCAATATGTCATTTGTATATGTGGAGCTATATTTGTAGCTCCACAGGATTGCTGAATCAAAGGACTCAACGCATCTATAATTCTGGTAAGTACTCCCAGAGTCTCTTCAAAAGTACTTGTAGGAAGCCGTTTCACATGGCATGGAATTGTAGCTCAGCCTCCACATGGAAAACCAGTGGGGAGCAAGTTGGCACATAGGACCACGCCCTCGGAGAGGTTTTCCCATGGGGAATCAGGACTGCATCTGTACCTAGATTGCTATGAGACTTGCTTTTGCTAAAACTCCCTCACCCTGAATTGAGGCAGCAAGTGCTTACTGTAACTTCCTAAGATCTGTGCTAAACCTCCCAAGTATGGAGTATAACCAGTTTAACCACTTTTCCCCTTGGTCTGCAACATCCTTCTCTTTGAAGTAATTAGTAGCATTTTTTCCTTTGTTATCTGTAAAAGGTAATCTTCTGCAGTGATTCTGTGCATAGCAAATGAGGACCATCCTCAATGTAATGTACCCAGAGAAGCAATAAAAGCTTGTCCAGGCAGGGGTCAGGGCCCTCTCTCTCACTTAGAGAGTGGCCATGCTGTCCTTTTTCTCCACAGGATCTCTGAAATCCGTGTGTATTTGTTCATAGCAGCCACAACATACACATATCCTGCTGGCCAGGATCCGCACAAGGTACTGTGCTAGTTTGTATCAAGCAGCAGTGTATGAGTGCCTGCTGCACACAGCCTTGGCAATAAAACAGTGTGTTACCAGAAAAATGCAACCTTTCAATTTGGGAAAAATGCATATCTCTAAGATCTTATTGTGATTCATAGGAATCCATCTCACACTCTGAGAGAAATGAATTTCAAGACAGATAAAAAGAAAGAAATATAATAAAATATAGGGTAGAAATGGGGTAACAAAGCCTTTGGACTTCTGGTCAATGTGATAGATGAAAAAGTACCTTATGTCTGAACCACATTTTTCTTATTTTATGTGAGGTGTGCATGTTTAGGGACTATTTCTACTTCTTCATTTTTAAACTAGTCATTTCCTCCACTCCTTTTCTATTAGGTTGTTGATCATTTTCAATCACTTTGTATAAGCACTTTTTATTTTATGGAGATCAACATTTTGTCTATGAATCAATTTGCAAAAATCTCCCACAACTTATCAATGATTTTTTAACTCAGTTTATCATTGCAATGTTACTAATACAACTAATATATTAATAATGCAACTAATAAACAGAACACAGATTATTTATACAGAATCTAAAAATCAGGTCACAGGGCCAGAATTTAGACTCTTAGAAAACACAGTGCCTTGAAACACCACTGCAGCTGGAATGGTGAAACTTGGAAAGGTATATACAAAATCGCTGTCTTTTACTGCTTCCCCAAACAACTGTTGGGACTGAGATAGACAGTTTCTCTTCCACTTCCTTTCTACCTGCCTTGTTCAGAATTACCAGGATCACCTGGCAGGAAAAAAAGCAAAGATGAAAGTGGGGATTTATGCCAATAGCTGGCAACTGGCAGGCACTCCAGATTGGGTAAGCTGTATATGCCTCACAAGCATGCTGAGATAATAAGTATAAACAAAAGCACGAGCCCCAGAATGGGACCTAAACACCAGCTGAAGTGAGGAAGAACAAAGAATGCCAGCTACCTCTCCCTGTGTTAGGCCAGCGAACACTTAGGGAGCCTATGAGAACAGTGCTGCCAGGTGAAGGGTAGAATTCCTGTCCTCTTCAAGCTTGTGATCTCTCAATTCAACTGAAAACAATATGCCAAAGTAGTAAATATGCTTTTTACTAAGGTCGACTATAGGAGTGGTGAAGAGAGTGATATCTCATTATAGCCCAATTTTGGTAAGGTGTAACCAATGAATAAAACTCTGAAAAATCTCTAAAACCAGGAAGTTATCTTTTATTTTAAGAAATAAGAATCTACTTACTCAGATAAGAAATCTGCATGATAGTAGTAATCTGAAAGTTTATCCAGGAAAGAACGAGGTTCCAAAATGAACGTAGGCAGAACCACCCTGGACAGGTCCATGCCAGGACGGACTTGTTTCAGCAGTGTCCAGATAAGGCTTTTGTTTTCTTCAGACACAGTTTCTGTTTGAGAAGCCTCACCTGCCTTTAGCAATTAACAAAAGTATTATATTATTTCAGACACATAGATGTGTAGAAAAGGCAACTAATGTTGAAAGTCTTATCTCTCTTTTTGACCATTCCAAGCAATCTTAGGAAGTGAAAATAACCCATTAAATAAAAAAAATATAGCTATGAAATTTAGGTAAAAATGAAAATTTTAAGAGACATAAAAGTGAATGATATACTCATAAATAAAGAATCCATTACAAAAATATTATACTCCATTATACTGTTATTAATTCTGTGCACTAGCAATAATAAGTGATAAATTCATGTTTCCTTGCAATTTACTTTGTATGTGGCAGAGACATCTAGCAGCATCCTATTTCAAAAGCAAACCTGAATGAAATGTGAACCTTAAATTTAATAGACTATATTCATATTTCTATGAGTACAATGTTTCTAGTTTATAAATCCTGATATATTTCATATATATGCAACTTTTAAAATAAAATGTCTCACAGAAATATTTTTTGAGAAATAAATAATAGGCCAAACAAGTAATATATTCAATTCCATTTGAAAATTTTCAAGATTCAGAAACCCAAAATCTCTGAAAATCAGACTTTTACCTCTCCTAGTTCCTCATGGCTCTGTTCGGTGTAGGTGGTCTCCTTTAAAGGCTCAACAGGCTCAGGTTCTATATATGAATCATCTTGTCTTTCTGATGTGTCTGTGTCACTTTCTTCACTTTTCCCTATCACCTCATTGTCAGACTCATCATGCTCTTGATCATTTTCTTTATCAGATTTATCAGAATACATATCTTGGTCCTTAAAATGCTGTCGTTCAATTTCACTATCATTTAACCTTAAGAAAAAGAATTATTAGACGGAAGAATAGGAGAGGTTAAGAATATTTAATTTATAAATAAGAATGGATATGAAACATTTACTGACAATTTACTATGTGTCAGGCATTGTTCTTAGTGTTTTACATAGTTTTAGTTATTTAATCCTCAAAATAGCCCTAGGAGAGAGGTAATATTATTCTCACTTTACAGATTAGTAAATGGCACAGAGAAATTAAGTAAAAATCTGGGAAAATGTTAAAAAATATGACACTGAGCTCTCTGGCTCTCTACCACTTGGGGCTAAAATGGTCCAAAAGCAAAATTTTAGAGTATCTTTTGCTAGATTTTTTTCTATTTAAATTTTTGCAATCATCATCACTTGAATCAACCTCACTGTCACTGTGGTCTGAAGGAAAATTTCAAGTCAAGATCATCAGAGGGACTTTCAAGTGAACGGAAATGAAGTATGGCTTTCCACTTGTAAAGGTCTCCAAAGTTACTCAAAATAAGTCTAAGAATAAGATTAGAAAATGTAAAAGGTAAATAATTATAGGTATTTAATACTTGCCTGATAAGCTTAATCTTGATAAAAGGGTCCAAGGAGAATCGGAAATGAAAATATTAGCCTAAGGAAATGAACCTGTAATCTAACACTGATAAGTGGCTATAAACAACCCTGTTTACACTAACCCTAAAGTGTTCAGGGTTAATAATCTGAACAAAAAAAGGGTATTAAAAAAACCTCATAGAATCAAATTTTTTAATTTGGAAATTTCTTATTTAGGAAAGTATTTGTGGGTTTCATTGAGCATAAAATTTTTATAGGGATGAACCCTAAAGTACTTCACAAATGAATACATGATGCCATTATATATAATTAATATTTTAGCAATGCCGAAATAGTATCAGATCAAAGAAGTCCTATTTGATCCTTATGTTAGGCTCTATTTTTCTAAAATCTTCATTTCTTTGGATTTTAATCAGAGAATTACTAATAGAAATTTGCATTTATATACATATTATTTTCCTTCTTTCCCTTAATGATCATATATTTTAAAAAGTAGTCTAAAATTGCTTTCTCTCCTTTCTTACCATCTATTCTCTCCTTTCCCTCTCACAATCTGGTTTACACTCACTCCCCTAAATCCAGTGAATCCGTTTCCTTAAAGGTCACTAATGATGGCTCAGTTAACAAATCCAATGGCCTTATCTAATCAGCACTTCCTTTGACTTCTCCGCATCACTGGACTTAGATGATGATTATTTTCCTTGAAATAATCTTAATACTTGGGTTCCATGTATAGTTGTAGTTGTACTTTTTAAACTCTCCAATCCCTCTTACTTCCTTCTACCCTTAAATACATTCATCCTCCTTGGTTCATTTTTATTTTCTCTATCTTTCCTTTGGCAAGTTATCCAATTTTTATTTGATTTCCAAATCCATGCATGCAGGAATAAGCTTTAGACCCATGTTTTTAAATGCTTGGCTGATATCACGTATGTCCTGGGACCTCAACATGTACATGTATTCTCAACATGTACAATATTTAATAAATTATTATCTCCCAAACATGGTCCTTTGTTTTACTTTACCATCATCTTCCCTATCACTCAGACTTAAAGTTTGGTAATCTTCTTTAACTTCACCACTGCCTGTCCCGTACATCCAAGCAGACTTTAAGTTCCGAAGCTAGGCTCCTAGCACTCTTATCTTTGAATCTTCAGCTCCTAGCTCATTTTCTGTCATATAGCCAAATAAATATGTTGGTATGTTGATTCTACTTTTTTTTTAACATTTTATTTATTTATCTTTAGAGGGGAAGGGAAGGAGAGAGGGAAAGAAATATCAATGTATGGTTGCCTCTTGTGTGTCCCTTGCCAGGAACCGGCCTGCAACCTAGGCATGTGCCCTGACTGGGAATCAAACCGCGATCCTTTGATTCACAGGCCCGCGCTCAATCTACTGAGCTACACCAGCCAGGGCGATTCTACTTTTATAAAAATCTGTTATACTGATCTTCTCCCTGATTCCCTAGAAGGATGCTATGTTTTAATCCTATAAATTCTGATCCTATATTATCCTAAAGCATCTCTCCTTTTACTATTTATGTTATTCCTTTCTTCCTAATATTTATAGTTATCCAGAATTTTATAGGTTTCAAATGATAAAAAACATCTCTTCAGAATCATATAGCTAATCAACTGTTGTATTAGATTCAAATTTAGGAGCATTTCAGATTCATCTGCCCATTCACAATGTGGTAAATTATACAGAAAAATGTATGGTATCTTACACAGAAAAGGGGCTTCAAAATTTAATGAACAAATAGGTGAAGCAGATGAATTTATAAGGTCCCCAAATAAGAGCATTTAAAGGTTACCCAGTATGCAACAAAAAATGAATAGTTTACACCTGAAGAACTTCGAGGAAAAAAATCTCAGGAAGAGCCCCTCCCCCTCCAAAACACCCATTTCTATATATATTGTGCTCCCATCCCCAATCTAATTCCATTCAAACTTTTGTTCTGAGGGTCAAGAAAAAATTCCAGATTATAATTCTGCAAAGAATGTATATAAAAGGTCAGGAAATACAGGTTTTCAAAGAGTGAAGAAAAAGAATCAAGCAAAAGGATAAGGAAAAGCAAAATGGTAATCTCAGGTCACATGGAGGAGAGTAGCAGTCTAACAACTTTGAGGACAGCAACCCAGTGCTGACAGTAATAAGTGGCTGCAGAGCAGAAACTGAGCATTGGGACAAGAGAAGAAAAGGGAAAGTTTAATGTTTTTCCTACAAAGCAACAAAGCGATCTGAAACTCAAGCAAAGTATTGAATTTCCCTGAAGAAATATTTTTTAGTTTCCCTTGGAGAAATATTTTTTTAGTATCAACTACTAGCATTTAGTACTAAATGCTTCAGGGGATAATACCACAATAAGAGACAATTCCAACTCGAAACACAATATAATAGGAGAATTCCACAAATACCAGGAAGAATAAGTCTGGTGGTATTACAAAAAAACAAGTGCTGTAGAACAGCAACAGAAGAGCAGATTATATTATTTCATGGTTAAGAGGCATGAAAGTCTTCACATATGATCTGATATTTGAGATTGCTCTTTAAGATTACATAGTTTTGTGATATGACAAAAGAGCAAGGAGGACTAGAAATTATCCTTAATGAAGGGAACACCATGCACAAAGACAAGGTAGATAGCATGGCTGCATTTGAGAAATAACAAATAATTTACATTAGCTAGGATCAAGGAAATAACTTTCTACACCTTATCACTGTAATAAACAAATCTTAAACCTGATCTTAGGCCATTAGTAAGAAGACAGCTAAGTTTCAATCCTAGATACACTACAAAAATTCTAACCCTGACAGCTAACCTAGTGAACAACATGGTCTCTAAAATAATCACCAGATCAGGGGCAATATCTACTTACTGGAAGTTGTCACCACTGTGGAGATTGTTAGCGCGTAGTAAGCCATACAAAGTCACATGTGTGTTCTCTGATGAAATGCTCAGGTCATGTTCCTTTCCTTCCCTGATCATTGTACGTTTAAGAAGACTAGAACATTTCAGAGCCAACTCCAAAGCATCCATCCAGCACCTTCCTAGAAGAACATAGATTCATAAGTAGTATAATTCAAGAAACTATAAAAACTAGCATCCATCTAAATTTAACATTGTTAGCCTTTAAGCATACTATTATTTCTTTGAGAAAAATGCACTGGAAAAGTTACTTTGAGTATAAAGTCTTATACAAGGATTTTTAATCCAATTTTTCAGTTTATCATGTGATTTTACATACTATAAGTAAGTATTTAGAAACTACTGGTAAATGAAGAAAATATAGTACACATTGGTAAACAGACCTAATGAAAATACATGTATTTTATTTTTGAAATCTTAGAACATTAATATGTAGTATAATTTGAAGGTACCAAAATAGGTACATAAAATATGCTGAAGGCATTATTATGTTTGTACTATAAATAAACTATCTAAAATAATCCTTTGTTGTTGATAGTAGGTCTATCCCCAGGTTTGGCATCCATTCTACTTATATGTATGAAAAATTTTAAGTCAGGAAAATGCCTGTACAATACTGTCCTATTAGTTAGTAGAAACATTAGTACTTTATTTTCTAAATTAAAATTTAGAAGTGTAATTAGCAGAAAAAAATATTAGTTCACTTAAAATTCATACATATTTATTTCAACATCTGCTGGAAATATCAGCCAAATAAAATACTTTCATAACAAAAGCTCATGCCTATGATATTTTAATTTTAAAAATAATTATCTGGTAAAAGTAAACTTTGTAAGGTTACCAGTTTCCTTAGGCTAGGCTAGTCTAAACTATAAAACATAAAAGTGAGGCAGAAATCCATTATCAATTATTAAGGTTTTAAAGTTACTTTGGTTTGAAATAAATAAGTTTTGTTCTCCCTGTATTTGCTTCAGGAATTAACTATTAATAAGTACAGAAAAATGTCTTGGGTTAAAAAAACTTAACAACAGTTGTATGTGTTTTATAAATGTTCATACTTAGTGGTACAATATAAGTAGTATTAAATGTACCTCTAAAACAATAAAACTTAATGAGTTACCACAGAGAACGCTAACCAAGTCAAAAAAGATGTTAAAAGGTCAATGGAGGATTAAGAAGAAAACCCTAGGCTAATTTACCAGTCAATTATCCAATGCTTCCTTTCTATCAGATTCCTCTGTTATCTACCAAGTTAATGATATATTTGGTGTTCTAAGTAATTTCTGATTATAACACATCTGCTGCAAATACCACACTAAAGATGGCTTTTTTCCCAAAGGAAAACACACAGTGGTTTATTAAATAAACCCTTAAAAATGAGACCAAAATCCAATCCTATAAAACCTGTATTTACCATCTGACTCAGAAGTAGCTCGGATGATCAAGTAACTGCTGGGTAAGGGCTGAGTTATGGACCCCACTGCTTCGCCCTTGGGACCCTTAAAATAACCAAATAAAATAAAAATCAGCAAAATAAATAGCATACAGTATTATGAGATCACAACTTTGCATTATCCATTATTACTGGTAACAATCTAAGTTAGGCATGGATTATAATTTAAAAGCAAACAAGCTTTAATTTCACACTTGTTGAGAAAGTAAATGTTGAGTATTAAGGAAAGTCTTCCTCTTCCGACAAATATATCTCCTTATCAAAAACTGAACAATTTATAGTTATCATTAAACATTATTTCTGTACATGGTTCACATATTAAAGGGAAACCTAAATTTTACCATACTAGATAAAATTTTACTTTGACAGAGAATTTCTATCCCACATATACTACTAGAAAAAAATACTTAATTTTTAGAAGCCCATAAAGAAATAGCTAGAAATATATGGTAGTTATAATTTACAAAAAAAAGAAAAAAGACTTTTTATTAGGTCTAGGGAAAAAATAAAGCTCCATTTTATAACCAATGATATACTTGTTTATAAATAACAACAATAAAAGCTAATTTATTGTTGTTGGCTGGGGTTATTTGTTTTAGAAGTATATGACGCCAAGAGCTCTACAGTAATTAGTATCATCAAGGCTAACCTTAGGTGGACATAGTTCTTATCTAGAAAAGAAAATCTGAGGATTGAGAAGTCCTGGCTGGGTGGCTCAGTTGGTTAGAGCATCATCCTGATACGCTAAGGTTGCAGGTCTGATGTCAGGGCATATGTAAGAAGAGCCCAATAAATATATGAACAAGTGAAACAACAAATCTCTCTGTCTCTACCCCCGCTCCCTATTTCCTTCTCTCTCAAACCAATAAATAAAAATTAAAAACAAAATCTGAGGATTGAATTTATAGTATAATTTTGATAGAAAAAAATATTTTTTTTGGTTGTCAGATCAAAGAATAAAATGAACTTTAAGAAGTACATAAACATTTAAAAGTAAAATGCAGATTCAAAATGAAGTAACGGAAAAATCAATATGATTTTTAAAAGTTTCTTAAATTCCTTAGAGTAGTAGTAAAGAATAAATACAATATATAAAAAGTTTTGAAAATAATTTTTTTTCACTTGAGAATCACATTACATATAAACACCACAGGTTGTATGGCTTAAAATTTTTCCCTTATGGGAAATATCTAATTCCAGCATGAAACTAACTCTGTAATCCTAAATTTATTTCTGACTCCAGACTACTGAAATAAAGGCAAAAAGTCCAGGTTTTTTTCCTAGGTATATGTATATTGCCGAATTAAGGAATACCAAAAGTTCTTAAAGCTGAACCTACTTTTACCTAGCCCTCATCTCAATTAGGTGGTTTTCTTTAAAGGAATCTTAAACCCTTTATTCAAATGTAACTGACCTTCTTTCAAATTAAAACAATGATTGCTTTGTAAAAACTTAAACTAGACTCATTTTATTAGCATATAAACTAGCGTATCTACTATTTGTAGAATTTCTTGGTAGTTAATCAAACAAGGCATTTCTACTTTCATGATTAAGTTTCTGCTATAATAATACAGGAGTGACTACAGTAATGCTTTTTAGGTATAAAGCACAGGTGGCAAACACAATGCCTGCAGGCCGAATCCCCTTGTTTTATCTGGCCTGGCACCTTGTTTCTACCCAGCGCTGAGCTCACTTAACCATTAAGGAGTAGTTACATTTATATGGTCCTAAAATTACATTCTGCCCTTTGAAGGCAACTGTGGCCCCCTGTGAAAATGAGTTTGACACCCCGGATAAAGCATTAGAGCTCCATCTTCAAAGAAAGTCACATCTCAAGAATAAGTAGGACTGTGATTGCTTATAGGCTTCTTCTTAGCACATATTTACATCAGCACAGGAAAAACCAAAAAAATAAGTGGCAGCTTCTGTTCTAGGGGATCTTACAATTTTGATAAAGAGAAAAACACAGTAAACTTGATACAATGTTACAAAGCAAGATTATTCATTGCAATTTTTTTTAAGTACAAACTGAATCCCCATTGCAAAGAGATAATATGGCACAATATAAATTAGAAAAACATTTTCTGGAAAAAATTTTAAGTTAGATCTTAAACGTAAAAAGGACTTTTAGTGTGCATTTCATCGTGAGTAGAGACAGAGGAATAATGCCCTTGAAAACAAAAATAAATTTGTTAAGTGTTGGCAGAGAAGAGCAATCATTAGATTAATTGATTTGTCTCTGTTCTAGTCAAAGACTGTCATTTTACCTTTTACCTAAATAACAAATGCTTACCTTCACTGCCCAAATAGACTGCTCCAAAGGATGAAAAAGTTTGAAACAAAAGCCATCCTTTTTTGATGGCCGCTCAATGATTTCACAGGCATTCAGAAGGACAGTTCCTACCCACTGACCATTTTTTTGGGTTTTATAGATCAGTAGCACCCCTGGTTTCAACACACACCACAACTTGGTCCAGCTCTTTAGAGTACCACGAATCTATAGAAAATGAATTTAAGAAATAAAGCTCTGTTTTTCTCTTTCTGCTTCACAAGATACAAACTAAGTAACGATAAACAGTATATTTTAATCTAAAATTTCCAGAAAAATAAACAAGTTAGAGTCAATGGATATTTTTTTAAAGCTTCTAAATAACAAGCACTGATAAAAAAAAAAAAGAAGAAGAAACTCTTACCTTTTATGATAGCATGGACAGACCTGAAGATTATTATGCTAAGTGAAATAAGCCAGTTGATGAAAGACAAATATCTTATGATCTCACTTATATATAGAATCTAATGAACAAAGTAAACTGACAAACACAGAGGCATGATACATGGAACAGAGATAGAGGCATGGATACATGGAACAGAATGACAGCTGTTAGAGGGGAGGGGTTTGGGGGGGACTGGATGAAAGAAGGTGATGGGAGTAGCCAAAGAACATGTATGCACAACCCATAGACACAGATAACAGTGTGGTGATGTCCAGAGGGAAGGGGGTGGGAGGAGGTAGACAAAGGGGGACATCTGTAACAGTGTCGACCATAAAAATAAAGTTAAAAAAATAGTATGAATACTGCTTCCGAGGATCTTAAATTCTAGCAGGAGAATTGGGTCAATAAGTTTCAAAATACTATATACTAAGTAGAATGGTTTTCCTAACGTTCCAGGTCAGGTCAGGGGCTATTGAAATATACTTCCCTGATATCAAGATTTGCCTCTTAGCATCTAAAATAGCTATAATTTTACTTCTGTTAATATACGATTATTCTACCTTTTAAGATTTTACCCCCCTACTATCTAAAGAGTACTGAAAACACTGCTAGCACACACTAGGAATTCATTCCCTAAATATTTGGCGAGTGGTAGAGAGAAGGAAGAACATCCAGCCCTATAATGACCTTCTCTAAATTACATGATTCTAAGCAATTACATAGAATGTGCCATATAAACTTCTTGGGTATATTTAAAACCCAAGTTACATAAATTTCTCTAGCCTTATAAAATGTTCCTCATCCTAGGGTTTAATGCTATGTCAAAAATAAGTCTATAGCTAGTTTTTCCTATTCTGTTTCTATAATCCGTTAAAAGTGTTTCTATGCAAGTCACTGAATTCAAACTACTGAAAAAGATGCTAATATAATATTGAGATTAAAAACTAGGAATTGTTCTCAGTTTTATTTACTGTAAAAACATCTTTTCTATCGATGTACTTATGTAAATTATGAAATACGTATAGGACTCCGTAACTCCCCAAAGAGGCATATAACTCTAAACAAGAAAAAATTAGAAAGGAGAAGTTTGGAGCCAGCCATGAAAAAAAAAGAAAATCTTAAAGAAAAGGTATGTGTATATGTAAAAGAGATGGAAAGATGAGAGTTACTCTGAGATAAGATTCTGGATCTTGGTGATGTGATAGCAAAACATGGATGGCATATTATCAAAATGAAGGTAAGACTTAGAAAGTCAGCCAGGGGATGTGTTGGGAAGTTTTGGGGAGTTGGTTGGGAAATCCCATGTGGAAAGACAAGAGTAGACCTGAAAAACCCAAGTAAGATCTGTAGCTTAAAGTCTTCGAAGCAGAGCCAAAGTTAGAAGGTGTTTTCAGCACAATATTGAAGAAGACCCTGGCATTACTTGAAACCATCACTAAGTTCTTCCTATATTAGTAAGAGAACTTCAATGACGGCTCTCATAAAGATTTAGGTTGGAGACTGTACCAACTCTTTGGGAAAGTGAAAAGTTTTCAGGGCTGGGGTAATTTTTAGGTCAATGCCAGGTACCAAAACTTCTTGGGAGTTAGGGTCTTTATAAGATGATCCTTAAAGTTAGCCTTAGCCTGAAAGATTTCTACCAAACGTTCTTCAGATAAGAACAAGAAAGAGGATAGAGTGATGGAGATGATAAAAAAGAAATAAAAATAAGTAGGAATAACCAGATGCCAAAAAAGGTAAGGTACAGGAACAGCAACATGTTCATTTCTCTGAACACTAATCCTTTTCAAATGATAATTTTAGTATTATCTTTGTCTCATATCTTCTAAATAATGTATATAACAAGTCTACAATAATACCAAATGATAATTTAAAAAGCAAGCAAAAAATTACTTTACAGAATATTGATTAGACTACATAATGTCATACAAATCAAGAAGCCTTTTTAAAAGAACTTCTATGCATATTTAATGTTATGTCAAGAAAGACAACATTAAGGTTCCTTCTCATTAAGATTGGAACAGAAAACCTCTGGGATACAATTAATAGTTTGTCAGTGAAAAACAATCATGCTAGTAGTTATTTATATCTTGTAGGCTTTAGTGCACTCTGGGCTCTCCTATTCCAGTAGGTAAAGATTTAATACAAACTGACCTTCAACCAATCAGCCATAACAATAACAGAAGGATCTGTGATTGTACTGAGTAACTCCTTTGTGGCTCTTTTCTTTTCTTCTCGATAATTTTTCTTTTGCACCTATTTTACAGAAATAATAGAAAAATTAAAAATTCATTAGAAATGAGCAATTTCTCTTCCAAAATTTTAGGTATATAGGATGTAGACTATAAAATTCTAACCCTCTTTTAGAAATCTACCATCTTAGGATAAAAGAACTATTTTTTTTCTGTTTCATTTCATTTTGTTTTTTGAGAACTGGTAGAAATTTTTAGAGAAGTAAGGTTAAAAGCTATGTTTTTCCTGATTACTAGTCCAGTTCTCTGTATCTTTTTAAAGAGTTTTACATTTTTAAAATTACACAATACATAAATATAATCTCATGGTAAAAATTTTAAACAACACAAATAAAGCTAAAATGCCATCTTTATTATGTCCTATCTTATTCCAATCCACAGAACTGACCACTGTTAACCTTTTTGAAAACAGTATCTTTTCAGGTCTTTGGTATGTATGCAACCTATAAAAATATATAGCTTCTCCTTTTTTGAGTTTATAAACATATTAAATTTTTTTCTCCCATTCAGTACTTTTTTGGAGCATTTTCATGACTACCTCATTTTTTAAATTGTTACATAGAATTCCTAGTATAAATAATAAGAGCTAACATTTACTGGGTACATTCTATGTACCAGTAACAGTTCTAAGCACTTTACATATATTACCTCATTTAACCTTTACAATAAATAACCCTGGGAAGCAGGACTACTAGTATCCTTAATTTACAAAGAGACAACTGAGGCACAGGTAGTGGCTTGCTCAGGATCACATAGCTAGTTAAGCCATGGAGGCAGGATTCAAACAGAGGCAGACTGGCTCTAAATACATACTCTTAACCACCATGCTATATAGAGTCTAAAATTTTTCTTAATATATTAATATTTTCATACTGATGGAAATCTACCATTAGCAGTTTTTTCATCTTACGAACAATGCAGCAATTGTTTACAATGGACAATTTTGCTCTTTCCTGATACTAATATATAAAAAATAATTAAGAAACCACAACAAGGAAATTAATTCATTCAAAATATCAAAGTGTTACCTTCTTAAGCCAGTTCTGAGATAATATGGGAAAGCAGCAGTGAATTAATGTAGTCTCATTACTGCTTTGTTGTTATTCCATGAACGGGAGAAGAGTGGTGGTAACCTATCTGTGACATATATACTTTTTAACTCTAATACAAAATCTTCCTACTTTCACTTAATGGTAAAGAGACTGCATACAAATAACAAGATTTTCATAATTCTACAGCCAAAACACTGTAGACTTTTGGTCTTTATTATCATGCACATCTGAATTAACAGTAGATTTAATATAAAATTGCACATGCATACAAAATGAGATGTGGGGGTGGGGAGGGGTAAGAGAGACTACACAGGGATCAGAGTCGTTGGAAAGCATGTGTTCCTTAGGCTCCAGGATCAGTGGCCAATCTGGAAGGCAGTCCCCATTTCTTAAGAGAACCTGGAAATCTGAACTGGTGATTGCTGAATTTTCAAAATACTGTGTAGGACAAACAAAATACAGCAGGTCCTCAAATAACATTTTGTTCAACACTGTTTTGTTATGATGGTGATGAGATGCTGTAGTAATTTAACTCTTGTTTATATTAATTAGCTTATGGTAAAATTGGTTTTGTCATACATCATTCATCACAGTTTCAAGAATCTACTGACAATGTTAGGTGAGGACTTACTGTACATCTCTACCCATGGCCAAATTCAGCCCATGATCTGGCAGTTAGTAATCTTGAATTTCAAAGTGTACCAGAGCTGCCCATCAGGCGCCCCACAACCCAGTGGTGTGCATGACTGGAGCACAGCTCTGCGAAGACAGCTAGTCCTCAGTCCCAGCAGTGGCCACTTAAGGCATGGAGGAGCTCTGGGATAGTCATTATGCATCCTTTTCAGTTGACTCCAGAATGTCATACAAATATTGATATTTTTTATGTGTGCCTACCTGTATTTTTTTCTTCTTTCAGGAAGACACTTTTATTTATCTTATTAGCCTACTTTCAAAAACACATGTAAAGCATAGTGTTAGTCATAAAATAACTGTGGAAACTAACCTTGAGAGATTCTTTTTTCGTGAGCTTGCTTGAAGTTGAACTGTCCCTCTCCGAGCCATTATAAAGTTTAGATTCAGACTAAAATCACATAAAAATGAACAAAAAAATTTAGAACCTTCATTTATTCTTCTACACATATGACATAAAAAAATGTTCAAGCTATGCTTGTGATATTCTTCCCATTTATTGCTGTTATTTAGGCAAATGTTGATTTTCAAATACTGATTTTTCCACATAGTATAGTATTAGGATTTAAAAATTAATTCACATTAAACTCACAACCAAAAAAGGTAATAAGTAATCAATAAATTAATCTACAGTATGTGCAATGTAGATTAGTTTCTATGTTCATGGCTTAATGGAAAAATTTGTAATATAACATACTTCTTAAATACTGTTAAATTACAAATACTTATAGTATTAGTTTAAAAGTTAATGAAAATTAATGCCTTTTTACTCTTTACCAAGTACTATGCTAAACACTTTATGTGCACTACCTCATTTAGTCTTTGAAGCAACACCATGAGACAGTAGTAGCATCCCCCTTTTGCTAATAAGGAAATTAAGACCAATAGATTAAATAACTGACTTCTTAAAATCACACAAAGCAAATAAATAGATAAACTGGATTTGTACTCTAGTCTAATTCCCAATCTCATGCTCTTAGCCATCTCACTATATTGATTTCTCACCTTTTAAAACTGTTCATATATAATCTCAATCAGACTCAAATATAAGACTTATTTTCATGAGCAACAGGAAATCTGTTTCCTAGACATTACAAGATCTGACTTAGTAGTTACTAAAAGATTCAAGTATATAAGAGATCAGCAGGCCAGAAGGATGTCATATGAGCTTGATAAATTAGAGTACATATACTTCAAGAAATCCTTGCCATATTGTACATAGCTACTTTTGAAAAAAACAAACAAAAAAGATCTAGTGACCAAGAGTTCTATAGTATTTTAAACTAAATGGCTAATACAAAATGAAGGATAAAAACCAAATGATCATATCAAGAGATGCAGAAAAAGCACTTCATAAAATCCAGCACTCATTTATGATAAAAACAGCAAAGTGGGAATAGAGGGAACATACCTAAACATAATAAAGGCATATATGACAGCATCATATTCGATGGGCAAACTGTAAGTGTTCCTCTTAAGATCTGGAACAGGATAGGGATATCCACTTTCACCTCTCTTATGCAACATAGTACTAGAGGTCTTAGCCACATCAATCAGACAAGAAGAAATAAAAGGCATCCAAATTGGAAAGGAAGGGGAAAAGCTGTCATTATTTGTAGATGACATGATACTGTACACAGAGAACCCCAAAGATTCCACCAAGAAACTGTTAGAACTGATAAATGAATTCAACAAAGTAGCAGGATGCAAAATTAATATCCAGAAATCAGCTGCATTTTTTATATGCTAATAACAAACTAACAGAAAGGGAAATTAAGAAAACAATCCCATTCACAATTGCTACAAAAAGAATAAAATACTTAGGAATAAACCTAACCAAGGATGTAAAAAACCTGTACTCAGAAAATTATAAGACACTGAAAAAATAAATAGAAGATACAAATTAAGTGGAAGTATATACCATGTTAATGGATAGGGAGAATTAACATCATTAAAATGTCCATACTACCCAAAGCAATCTACTAATTCAGTGCCATTTCTATCAAGATTCAAAATACCAAAAATCATGACACATTTCACAGAACTAGAACAAATATTTCAAAAATTTATATGGAACCACAAAAGGCCCTGAATAGCACCAGCGATCCTTTGAAAGAACAATGTTGCTTCCAAGTTTGATATCACACTGCCCAATAACAAATTATACTATAAGGCCACAGTAATCAAAACAGCATGGTACTGGCATAAAAACAGACATATTGATCAAATGAGCAGAATAGAGAGCTTGGAAATAAAGCCACATCTTTATAGTCAATTAACATTCAACAGAGGAAGCAAGTACATACAATGGGCTAAAGATAGTTTATTCAATAAATGGTTTGGGGAAAACTGGACAGATTCATGCAGAAAAATGAAACTAGACTACCTTCTTACACCACACACAAGAATAAATTCAAAATGGATCAATGAATTAAATGTTAGACCCCAAACCATAAAAATCCTAGAAGAGAACATAGGCAGCAAAATCTTCGACATTGCTCATAGAAATTATTTTACTGGATATATCTTCCCTGGGCAAGGGAAACCAAAGAAAAAGCAAACAAATGGAAATACATCAAACTAAAAAGTTTTGCACAGCGAAGGAAAACATCAACAAAATAAAAAAGACAACCAACAGAATGGGAAAATATATTTGCTAATACATCTGATAAGAAGTTAATATCCAAAATTCATGAAGACTTACAAAATTCAATACCAAAAAACCCCTAACCCAATTAAAAACTGGACAAAGGACCTAAATAGACATGTCTCCAAAGAGGACATATAGATGGACAATAGACGTAAGAAAAGATGCTCATGGTCACTAATTATCAGAGAAATGCAAATTAAAACCACAATGAGATATCATCTCACACCCATCAGAATGACTATCATTAATAAATCAACAAACAAGTGCTGATGAGCATGAGGAAGAAGGGGAACCCTTTTGCACCATTGGTAGGAATGCAGATTGGTGCAGCCACTGTAAAAAGCAGTATGGAAATACCTCAAAAAATTAAAAATGGATCTGTTGTTTGACCCAGTGATCCCACTTCTGGGGATATATCCAAAGGAACCCAAAACACTATTCGAAAGAACCTAAGCACCCTTATGTTCACTGCAGTGTTACTTATAATCACTAAGATATGAAAGCAGCCCAAGTGTCCATCAGTAGATAAGTGGATAAAACTATACAATGGAACACTACTCATCTATAAAAAAAGAAGAAAATATTACCCTAAAGAACCTTTTGTAACAGTGTGGATGGAAAACATTATGCTAAGTGAAATAAGCCAGTCAGAGAAAGACAAATCTGTATGATTTCACTCATATTTGGAACCTAATGAACAAACTGAACTAACAAGGAAAATGGGGACAGACTCATAGATGGAGAACAGGAGGACAGCTGGGAGGATAGAGGAAGGCTAGGGGATGGAGAGATTGAGCAAAAAGGGAAAGAGGACTCATGGACATGGACAACAGTGTGGTGATTGCTCAGGGGAGTGGGGCATAAGGGGTCTAAATGGTAATGGAAAAAATATAATAAAAATTAAATAAAAAATAAATTACTAAGTTTTCAGAATGAACAGGTTACCTTTTAAATACCAAAAATCATAAACTATTTTTGTTGGAAATACTTTGCTAAGTTTTCCTTCTTTTATAAACTTACTGACCACAATTATAATGATGAAGTCAAGATTCTAACTCACTTTTTTTGACTACAAAGCAATGATGTTCAGTAGAGCTCTCTGAATGACAGAAATGTCTACCTCTGAGCTATCCAACATGGTAGCCATAAGTAATATGTGGCTATTTGAGCACTTGAGATGTGGCTAATGTAACTGAGAAATTGAATTTCTAATTTTATTTAATTTTAATTAATTTAAATTTAAAGAGTCATATATGACTATATGCTGTTGTATTCAAAGGGCAGTTCCAAAGCATACTGTTTCATTAAGGTATGTAAACTTTCTTTTTAGGCTCCCTGTTGCCCCTTCCACCCTGCACCCACCCACCTACCACTTAAAGACTATATATAGGTAGCTGTGGTATGTAGGTCTGGGGTTTAAGGGTATAGACTTCTGAATAGGAAGGAATACCATTACACCATACATTCACCAAATCTGGTATTAACAGCTTGAAAATAGGATTTTAAAATTCCATACATTGCATTCTATCACTAGTCATGGCAGACCCAAGATAATTATTTCCTCTACAATTTTAATTACACATCTCATATAAAATGATCAAGGCATTTCTCATGTATAGCTACATATAAAATATACATCCATATATTTAGTACTTCCATCCTAAGTACTTTTACACATTTGATGGGTGGATCTTTATATAATAAATACTTGAAAAAATAAGTGTAAATAAAATTTGTATAAAATTATAGATTAAAACATATCATGGAATCTTCTCAACTGCTCCCAAGAACAGGAACAAAAAACATAGTTTTTAAAGCAAAGCCTATTGCTGAAAATAGCAAAGAATTTACAAGCTTAAGAAATAGGTTTTTTTACTTCATATCATTGGTTCAAATCCACAAACACAAAAAGTTTCTCCTGCTATTAAACCTGACCAGAAATAACAGGCAAAAACCAAATCCCTTGACATTATGAAAATTTAGTGAATTACAAACCCATAGGAAAACCAAGGCATCATACAGTATTTCTCAAACATGTACTTTGAAAGAAAAAACAAATCTCAACAAACCTAAGAATATATACAAGTATCCCAGTTTCAGAAATATTAATTTAGGGAATTATGCCTTTTTCTAAGAGATCTTTAGCCTTTTGTAAAATGTACACATTTTGATTGTCCTTCAAATGAACCCCAAATACTTAAGTTGTTTTTCCTTTTAAACCATTAACTCTGAGAATTTCTCAGAAGTGGGGAAACTCTCAGGCCTCAATTTGAGGAGTATTGCTGTAGCAACCACATCAGAAACAGTGTAACTCTACAGAGGATACTGGTTACCAATAGGCTGTATTTGCAAGTAAACAACATCATCACATCAGCCCCAGTGAAACTTTTCTTTTTTCATACATACTACATGGTTTAGGTATACCAACATAAGACCATCTCATAAAAACCTGACAGGATTACAGTGTTAGTTCCCTCATCTTAAATATTAGAAAAATTTTGTAATCATATGTTTGGGGAAGATAGTATCTTACCTTGCTCTTTGACATAGAAAGTGAAGAGTCATCTTTATTTTGAGAGATGTCTTCCCTTCCTCTTTCAAAACCTTTAAAAACATTGTGATTATATCAGTATTGGTACTTTTGAAGATATGTAAGCATTAAAAAGCAAAAGCGGATAAATCATTCAATTTCAAATATACATTACATTTGATGTATGTCAGTACAAGAAGCCTAGACGGAAAATACGATTTTAAACTATTCTAAGTTTAAAGATTTCTAGTACAATAATTCTTTAGAATAGAGTAAGGCTTTCAAAGGCAATGAAGTCTTTCCCTGAATCCACCAACATCAAGCGAAATACCTTTCTCTGCTCCTACAGTACTTTAGCATGAATTCAGGCCTCAAGGAGCTTTTAGTCTTCTTGTGAGCTGTTTCCTAACAAAGAATCTGATAAACCAATCCAACATACTTTGAACACCCTTGCCAAACTAGAAAACAATTCCAGAATTGGTGATAAAAGATGACCAGGACAATAAATCTTGATTGAGGGACAGACTTAAACAAATCTAACAATGTGCTTACTGTGAGAATTAAATGAGAATGCACAGAAAGCACTTAATATAATATTCTACACCACAGTATACATTCAATTAACAATGACCTTTATTATTATTATCACTGACTATTGCTATGTAAATTCTAAAAAGATGAATCTAAAATACATGAAAGTACTGGAATAAACATGCACATCCCTTTAATCAATATGATCAACACATTAATGCAATACTTTGCCAAAAGTAGTTAACAAATTAATGTTATAAGAGTACAATTAGAGAAATGTTAATACTGAGATTTATGTGACATGCACAAAAGGAGCTATACTCATTTTAATGAAATTCTTTATACTTTTGAGGGTAATATTAACTCTTCCCTAAAATTATTTGTTCTAAGTCCAATAAAAGCCTACATTAAAAATACTAAAAAATCATTTCTAGCATATCAGTGATACCATTTATTCTGTATTTGGTTTATATCAGGTAAAAACCAAATCCATTCAATTTTCCTATATCAGAAATTTATTGAATTTTTCTGTAATTATAAATAAGGAATCTCCACCCCCTGCCCCCACTCCCATCCCTCTGGTAAGGAGAATGATCACTCAACCCCAATAGGGGAGAAGAAAAAAACCTGTTTCATAAATGCAACATGAAATTTTAAACAAAAACTTACCAGAATTTGAATCTTTAGTGTAAAGCAAACCAAAGTTACATAATTCAGTTTAAAAATTCTAAAAAAATTTTTCAGAATAAAATACTTGTAATCAGTAATTCTCAATATAAGAAACTAATACAAAGTATTTCAAAGACCTTCTAAATATATGTACAAGATCAGAAGAATATTCTAAAAGTATACATTGTAAATTTAAAAATGATGTCTTCTTTTATTCTCACAAAAATAGATGTTTACTTCAATTTCTCTAGTAAAATTTTGTATTCAGCTGAATCTAAACAAATCAATTTATTAGATTAATAAAAATCTCTTCACTGTGTCTATATTCACATATTATTATAAGAACAGAACAACAAATTAAAAAAAACTACAAGTTTCAAGTTCAAATAAATTTTTCTTAACATGAAAATATGTCTCATGGGAAGCTTCAATTGGAAAAGGACATTCATAAACCTGGGTTGTATATTATCTGTAAAAACCAACAAGTAAATCATACTTTAAAATATTCTCTATACCTCAAACTTGAAAATCACATAATTATTTTAAAATAATAGCCCTGATGACTTCCAAGTTATTTAAAATTATTGAGGCATAAAGCAAAAATGATTTCTAAGTCTAGTTAAATGCTTTGAGTTTCAACTAAGGACAAATAAGTAGGTTATAACCACAAAATACAAAGAACATATAAAAATGTTCAAAGGCCTTAAAAAGAAAATATTGCCATATTGAGCACTATAAGTTTTCAAGGGTAATTCCAAGGAAAGCAAAATGTCACACTAGGGAACTCTCTTTACTTCAGATAAAGTTGGTTTCCTGTGAGGACTCAAATCAATGATTTGGAACAAAAGGAAGAAATAAACATCCAAGTGGAACAAAATGAAGAAAAAAGAATTCAAAAAAATGGAGAGGCTGAGGAACCTCTAGGACAACTGTAAACATTCCAATATCTGAATTATAGGGGTGCCAGAAAGAGAAGAACAATAGCAAGAAATTGAAAACTTATTTGAACAAATAATGAAGGAAAACTTCCCCAGAATGGCAAAGGAAATAGACTTCCAGGAAGTCCAGGAACCCCAGACAGTCCCAAAGAAATTGGACCCAAAGAGGAAAACCCCAAGGTACACCATCATTAATTTACCCAAGATTAAAGAAAGATAAAGAGAGAATCTTAAAAGCAGCAAGAGAAAAGAAGAGAGTTACCTACAAAGGAGTACCCACAAGACTATCAGCTGATTTCTCAAAAGAGACCTTGCAGGCAAGAAGGGGCTGGAAAGAAGTATTTGAAGTCTTGAAAGGCAAGGACTTACATCCAAGATTGCTCTATCCAGCAAAGCTATCATTTAGAATGGAAGGGCAGATAAAGTGCTTCCCAGTTAAAGGAGTTCATCATCACCCAGCCCTTATTATATGAAATGTTAAAGGGACTTATCTAAGAAAAAGACGATAAAAAACTATGAACGGTAAAACGACAACAAACTCACAACTATCAACAACTGAACAGCCCCGCAAAATAAAAACAATGAAAACAAAAACTAAGCAAACAACTAA
This sequence comes from Anoura caudifer, assembly GCA_004027475.1. NCBI lineage: Eukaryota > Metazoa > Chordata > Mammalia > Chiroptera > Phyllostomidae > Anoura > Anoura caudifer. Next base: position 85,983 of record PVKU01004941.1, read on the forward strand.
AATTACATCTTTAAAAAAGTGATACAGATAAAATCCTAAAGTCTACAACACATTATTGACCATCACTGATAATGCAGAATAGTTTCGGATCACATCTTTTCACCAAGTTTGCTTGTTAGTGATTTTAGTTAGTAAATTCCTTTCCTACTATCCTCTCCCCACTGCCACATGAGATAGAAACCTCCATCAAAATGGCTAAAATTAAAAGGACTAACACCAAGTACAGGTAAGAATGTGGACTAACTGGAACTCTATTCCTTACTGGTGGGAATATAAAGGGGCATAACCACTTCGTAAAACTACTGACAGGATCTAGTAAAGCTGGATGTATATACTCTAATATACAGCAGTTCTGATCCTAGATCTACCTAGGATCAGAAATGAGTGTGTATGTTCACAGAAAGATAGGTACAAAAATGTTCATAGTAGCTTTATTCATAAGCACCTAACCTAAAACTGAAGCCAACATAAATGGCTATTAATAGTAGAATAAATTAAAATATTTACACAATGGAATGTTACAGACATAGAATATATTCTATGTCTATAGAATTACTACTATACTACCAATTACTATTATACGAAACAGACATAATATTAAGTGAAAGAAGCCACCTCACCCCTTCAAAAAAAAAAAAAAAAAAGAACAAATACTGAATGATTCCATTTATATAAAATTCAGGAACTAGCAAATCTAACCTATGGTGTTAGATGTTGGAACAGTGGTTTATCTTTGTTGAATGAGGAATTGACTAGGAGGGGCATGAGAGAATGTTCTGGGAATTGGGAAGCAGTTGCCTATATCTATACATATCTAAAAAGCTGTGTACTTAACTGTAGGTAAGTTATGCCTCAATAAAAAGTAAATTAAAAACTCAGATATCCTTCTCTATTCTTCCAGATTATTAGACCTCTTTTGCTTTGACATTCTTTCTCACTTAGCCTATATCCATTTAACCTATTCTGTACCTCATTAATTCTGATTAATTAATCAACTTGTTAATTATAATAATTAACACAATAATATTAATGAAAACAATAAAGCAATCACTATTCATTTGTAGGAATACTTGTGATTCTAAAATACTATGCTAGATGCTTTACTTACTTTCTAATCTTTAAAACAATACCACAAGAAATTAACTATATTTTATATAATTGAAAAAACTGAGGCTCACAGAAATTTAGTAAATTGACTAATATTAGTAAGTGATAGTATGAGAGTTGACTCAAACTTAGTATAACTTTAAAAGTCATGCTGTTTCTAGAGTGCCTGGATGCCTCTTCTGGGAGGCCTTGCTCTAACTGTGTGGGCATATAGTGAGCTGTCCCCTTCTCTGAGTCGCATAGCACTTCATACATATTATCACAACATATTTCAATTACTTGTTTTCATGTAAATGTTCTGTACTTGACTGTGAGTTCCTGAAAAGAAGGAACTAATCCCTTACTCATTCTTTTAAATACAAAAGAAACTGATCTAAAAATTAATAAAAATGGACTCCACTTGTAATGTTTTTTAAATGTATTAAATATAGCACATCTTCAGAGAAATGCATAAAACATAAATGTGTAATTTGATGTATACAGTTAATATTTGCATAACCACCACCCAAATCAAGAAAGAATTATCAGCATCTCAAAAGATTCCCTCCAGGAGCACCATTCCTGATCACCATCTACTCTTTTTCTCCTCAAAAGTAACTATTTTGATTTTTACAATTATTTTTTACCAGCATGTCACAGCAGGCAATTCATTCATTTTCATTGTTGATTAGAATTTCACTGTATGGACTCTATTACTTTTTACTCATCTATTGTAGACAGACATTTGGGTTGTTCTTAGTTTGTTCCTCTTGTGAACAATGGTGCTACAAATATTCTGAGAAATGTATCCTAGTAGACATACATATCCATGGGTTTCTGTAAGTTTTAAACCTAGTAGCAGAATTTCTGGGTTACATGTTTTCTTCAGCTGTAAGGATACCAAATTGTTCACCAGTTTATTTTTCCACTAACTGTGTGTCAGAGTTCTTTCTCCATATCCACGGAAACATCAAAATTGATAAATTTTTAATATCTTTTGCCAAGCTGTTGGGTATGTATCTATATATAATAGTATACCAATAAGGCTTTATTTTGCATGTCCCTGATTACTAATAATGTTGAGCACTTTCTTACATGTTAGATATTTTAATGCTTTCTTTGTGAAGAACCTCTTCAGATCTGTTGTACAGTTTTTAAAAACTTATTGTCTATCCTTTTCTTGTTGAATTTTGTAAGAATTCTTGATGCATTCTTCCTATTGGTCCTTCACTAGCTATATTGATTACAAATATCTCCCCACTCAGTGGCTTGTCTTTTTATTTTCTGCATGATTCCTTTTGATGAACAACTCAGTTTTTAATAAAGTCAAATCTAGCAATCGTGTTTTGTAACAGTTAGTCCTTTTTGGTCTTAAGGAAGTCTTCTCTAAATCCATGGTCATAAAGATAGTTTATTTTCTCCTACAAATCTAATGAAATATTATTCCTGAATTAGCACTCTGTCCTTAACTTCTAATTTCTTAACAGAATATAAGTGCTATTACCATTGATAAGGTATAACCTTCTTATGTACTTCATGAACAAATTTGGTTTATTAATATTTATATATAGTAAAGCAAGTTTTACGCTGCTTCAGTCTTGTTAAAATGAAATTATATACCTATACTTGCAAATGCAGATTTAATAGATATTTATAAAATATAAAATTGTTGCTATATTGAACACAGCCAAAATTTAAAAATTATACAAGAAAAAAATCTCTGAGAAGTCAAAGTACACGAAAAGAACTCTATCTGTGCACTAAAGCTAACAGTATGTCTACAAATGACTTTTTTTGCTCAAAGTTCATTTACTCCCGTGTTTAGGAACTATTCTTGATTTCATGATCATATCTAGAAGTTTCATCTGAGATTAAGGAAAGAGACAATAAGTAAATATAAACTTTAAAAAATTGTACTGTGCTATCACTATGAGCACATGGGCGGGTGATACTAAGATTTTCCTAAGGAAAACTAAAATGAAAAAAGGTTGTGCTCAAAGTAGTAAGATAAGTTATCTCTAAATGTCAGATTTAGTTGATCCAAAGGCTGTCGGTTATTGTTAAGCTGATTAAATGTCAGATTAAATAATGCATCTGAAATTTTTTTTCAGTACAATGAAATGACCAAGAAGAAATTTATTTTTACTTTTAAAAAAATACATAAGAATCTGCCCTGGCTGGTGTAGCTCAGTGGATTGAGCACAGGCCTGCGAACCAAAGGATCACGGTTCGATTCCCAGTCAGGGCACATGCCTGGGTTGCAGGCCAGTTCCCAGCAGGGGATGCACTAGAGGTAACCACACATTGATATTTCTCCCCCTCTCTCCTTTCCTTCCCCTCTAAAGATAAAATAAATAAAATCTTTAAAAAAATAAATAAAAATCTGCTTGCTTCTTTGAAGTATGTAATACCATTCTATGTCTTAGCTGATAAAACATATTTTAAACATTTTTTAAATCATGGATGGTTATAATGCAACTGTTGGTTATATGGAAGCATCCTTATGAATATGATTTTCTCTATTTCAAGAATTAGAAAACAAAGCCAAACATTCACTTTTCCACTCAAACAACTGATCCTGAATGACATTCAATATATTTTGTGACAAGAAAAACTGATGGTTCTACCTTCAATTATCTAATTAAGTAAATATCAATTTTTAAAAAGTGGAGGAGTATTCTATTTTTTATTAGGGTCACATGATTCTTTAGTATTAAGTAGACTGAAGGCATGAAATGAAGGTCAGCCAAATGTGTTCTAGCAAGCTTGCTGGCTTGAAAAAAAAAAACATGGACACAGAGACAAATATAGAAATGGAAGTCACATTATAAAAGCAAATAGAGCACTTAACAACATTTAAAAAATTCAGTATATTGTATTTTCAAAGCCACTTCAAACAAAGACAAATACCAAAATTTATACCATTTTGAGGACATAAGAAAGAAGCATGACAGTAACCATGATACACCGAGAAGACTAAATATGGATTATGATGTTATTTAAAGCTTATACACTACTAAGGCAACAGTTCAGATCCATGGTTTCCAGTTCTTTTGAGAAACACTGTTGGAAATCAGTGAATTTAAAATAATTTATTTAATTGCCCAGGTAACACCTTCTACAAGGTGTTTCACCCACAAAGGAATGCATATACCACCTATCAACATGAATATTTGCAAAGAGCCAAGAATAAAGGTTAGGATGAAAATAGAAAATATAATTCAAATTTAACAAAACATAAGTGTCAGAAAAATATATAGTTAAAGCAAGCACCAGTTTCAGTCAATATTTCTTTTTCATGAATATTAATAGAATATTTTATTTTAAAAGAAAAATATGACTAAAAGAGTAGGTATAACTATGTAGCAGTTTAAATTTTTGAAATGAAAAAATATATATCCAAAAATGTGCTATAATAAATCTTTTTCAAAAAATAAAGATAAATTTATATGTACTTCTCATTGACCAATTAATTAATTAATGTCTAAATCACAGCTGTCAAATACCTAATTTCATTTAATAACTATTACCCTACAATAACAGAACATTTTCTTAGCAAAAACATATCACACACAAACACATCTAACAACAAGTAAGGGATTTTAAAAATTAGGCAGAAAACTTCACTTTCAAGTTAGGACTTGAGCTACTAAAGCTTAAACTAAACATCAATTTTAATATAGTTACTGTTCTGGTAGAAATAGCCAAACAAACTATTAATATTAAATATCTGGGTTTCATTTGCTAAAACCTCAGATTAATTTATTTATAGAATTTTACATTATCTCAAGTCCAGAAAAGGCTTTAATTTTATCAAAGGCTCATACTATTTATTTCTATAATTAAAACAAAAATTTATGCTAGAAGCCCTGAAGATTTGTACTTTACTGAATCATTAGTTCTCAAGTTTGAGCTTAAGAGATTGTAAGAGAAAATAATGGAAAGGCCAAGCAATACAGCAGCTGTTACTAAAACCTAATCTTTCATATAGAATTGTTGTGTTTAAAACAAAGCAATTTTAAGATATTAAAAGGCCTAATTTATTTAAGTGAAAGCAGGAAACTAAAAAAGAATGTAGACAAAAAAACAAACCTGGCAGCAAAGGAGGAAGTTCATTATATCCTCCAAATGAAGCATTCCGGATAAGCTTTCGGCCATCAATTCGTTGAGGAAATAAAACAGGCGAAACCACAGTACAGGATGAAAATCTACGTTGTTGTGAACTCTCTTCTTTCATGGTTTAGAAGGTCTATTTAACATATACACTCACTCAGAAAGCTAATTAAATCAGTATGGCAAGGACAGGCTTTGCCCTCACATCCAAATGTAGCAAAACGCACCAGTACAAACAAAGGACACACACATTTAACAGCAAAGGAGAAGGACCAGAGGCTGTCAGATCAGCAGTAAACAGACAGAGAAAAAGATCGACAGAAAAGGCATTAAACCTGCTGTGGGTTTTTTAAATGACCTGATAAACAAGAAGGGCTATTCTGCTAATGCTTTACCTTCCAGGAATGCCCTACACTGAACTGCTGCTTTAGGGAAACAAAGCAAGATCAATACTTAAGAGATTCAGGATGAAGTAATAAAACCAGTTTCTGTAGTATCCACCACACTACCCACCTCTTCTGATTCTTTCTTTTGCAGTTTCTGCTTACTTCAAAAATGGATGTAAACATAACACTGTCTATCCTTCCTGAAGCCTCTAGATTTAGATCTAATCTACTGCTTGGTTCAGCCATGATTAAGAATTCATAAGGAAAGATATTCTTTCAAGTACAATTTTAATGTATTCCCAACAGCTAAAGCAAATGATAAACATTTAACTTTCACCTCTATATCTTAATGATATATGAATCACTGAGTGTTAATCCAAGAAGAGTAAAAAGACACCATAATATTGCTATATGCTCCAATATATGTTCCCTTGAAACAGATATGAGTTGCTACAGTTCTTTAATTACATTTAAACTTTTCAAAATATATAATCTACCAATGAGTAGTTTCCACTTAAAATTCTTTTATTAAAAATGTACCTTCTATTAATAATGTACTTTATTATCACAGTAAAGAAAGAAATATCTTTCTTCTCTTTCTTTACTAGGTTAAAACTAAGTGACTTGTATCATCTCACAGTATTAAATCTAACAAGGAAAGTACCTATAATAAAAATGTTAAACTATGTCATATCTCTATAGCTCATCTTAAAATTCCAAAAACTACTTTCCTGGTTATATTAAAATCCATTTACCTTACTCTACCTTAATTGAAGTAAAAAAATTCTAGTCAATTATATTCTTTATATGTCCTAGAATGATTTTTCTGGTCACAGTTTTTATTTCAACCTGCAAATGCACCCCCTTAGTAGGACAACAACTAATTTGCTACAATTGATTTAGTGGTTCATTTAAGTACCTTCTGACGATACTAGTTTCTGTCTTCATTATGCATACACTTCAAGGCTGGTACTCCACTCATACACAATGGCACTCCCTATAACCTAGGGCTTTCTCTTTACTAGGAAAAGCACTTAAAGACAAACTCATTCTTTCTTAGGCAAAGGTATTTCAAAATCAATTTATGATAAAAATAGTTTATGGCTGATAACCACAACATGGTTTGTTTTTGTTTTTGCTTATCTCTATTTCATTAGATATAAGTTAGCATTAATTATAGATAATAGAGAAATTATCATAATTAATTCATACAATGGTGCTTGTCTCTCAAGGCATAAAGGACATAATACCACAAAAGGCATTATATTGTAATAATTCTGCAGGATTTGAAATTAAACTCCTTGGGTTCAAATCCTAGTTCCATCCTAGCTGTATACATTTGAGCAATTAACTTAATTTCTCTGGGTCTGTGTTTCCTCACCTACAAAATGCTAATAATATTACCTATATTATGAGATTATTATAAGGATCAAATTGGATAACATGTAACATCTAGAAATGTACCAGGTTAAAATAGCAGACTGAAGACAATGACCTAATGTGTTCCCTCCTAAATCTCAAATAAAATTACAGAAATGGAGTATTTAAAAAAAATGATAAACATGTATGGGCATGTATCTCACAAGTATGTATCCAGAAAAGGATATATCAACAACATAAATTTCACACTGGAAAGTATGAGATAAGCAAGTAGTCACTGTCATGCAGATCCAAGAAAGCCAAATCATGAACCAACAGCAGTAAAAACTAAACATATTTATACCAAAGGAACACTTTGCACATAATTCACAGCACCACGTTCCTCTAGATGAGGAATCAGATAAGCTATCGACATCAACAATAATACTGGAATCAGGACAAAAATATAAGTAATGCTTTCAAAACTGGAAGTAAAATGACTTCTAAATTAGGATTACATGCTCAGCCAAACCATCAATAACATATTATGGTAAAATATTTTTTTGACCATGTAAGATCTCAAAATTTTACTTTCCATGCATGTTTTTAAAGAATTTTCTAAAGTAGCTCTTCTCATCTGGAGTGGAGGCGTTACAACAGAATTAGGCCAAATGCACTACATATCCATTCTTCAAAATGAATTAACTTTTTCTCCCTGTATCTATAATGGCTCTAACCACACACATATCCTTGGGAGAACTAAGAACAAAGTCACTTAAATTACTTTCTTTAGTCCTTACTTCTCTCATAGAACCCCAGTTGAGAAAGGCCGTATAAGAGTATCGCAGACTCTACCAAAAGGTGATAGCAAATTAAGAATGCATGGGCCCTGACTGGCACAGCTCATTTGGTTGAGTGTCTGTTCACAAAGCAAAAGGTTGCCAGTCTGACTCCTGGTCAGGGCAGATGCCTGAGTTGCAGGCCCAGTCCCCAGTTATGACATGTGCAAGAGGCAACCAATCAATGTTTCTCCCACATGTTGATGTTTCTTTCTCTCTCTTTCTCCCTCCCTTCTTCTATCTCTAAAAATAAATAAATAAAATCTTAAAAAAGAATGCATGGGATACAAGGAATAGGACACTCAATAGAAAATAGCTGTCATCATTAAGAAGTCCCACTGAAAGTATGCAGCCAAGACGGGGGCCCCAAATAGGGATTTGGAAGGGGCCCAGAACTCAGGGTGTCCAGGAAATATCAGAAAGACAAATAAGATGTCCTCACCCCTTCCCCGCTCAGGTGTGAGTTGGGGGAAGGGACAAATGGAGCAGGGCCATTGAGAGCAATTTTGCATAGCAACAGCTTTGCTGCTAACCTCTGGCATGGTCATTTAACATATCTATAACCTTTAACTGGTTTCATAGATAAGTTAAATAGCTGTGTGCATGCTATGAGCCAGGGAGAAGAGAGTGACTTCCACCCAAGATGTAACTGGGAGGCAACTCCCCATGGTTATGGCACCTGCGTGAGAGCTTGGAGATGACTGGCTCCACACTATAGGGTCACACCTGCCCAGACTCACGATGGCAGCCCAGTAAAGCTGGAAGGACACAGGAGGGCTGGCAAGTGTAGCTGATTGTGGGAGGAGTCGAAAATGGAGCTGCAGAGGAAGATTGGTGCAGATATTTAAACCCGGACACCACAGCCATTGGAGAGAGAGCCACACGGTTTTGCCAGAGTGCAGACCCTCACAGCTTTAGTGGAGAGGAAATATCCACGCAGTTTGGTGAGAGTGCAGACCCCTGCAGCTCTGGTAGAAGAAGACCAAGCGGCTTTGGGGTGCTCCCTTTGGCCACATGGCCTGGGAAGCAGGAGAGACTTTGCCTGGAAGAAGGGTGAAAGAACTATTGCCAGTAGGCCATGAGAAGGTGCCACATGGCTTTGGATTAATTAGAGATCCTGCCTGGACGGCGACACAACTGATGGTGTCAGGAGCCTGAATCCTGGATGTTTGCTTCTTTTCCTGAGTTATGGTACCCTGAATTAGGGCAGAGGGAGATAGGAAGCACTGTGGATGTCTGTGGGTATCCAAAAGGACTTTGATATCTTAATGAAGACATTAGGTCATTACTTTAAGTCTGTATAGCATTAAATAAACATTTCCTTTTCACAAATCTCTGGCATTGAGAGACACCTTTCCTAAGGCAGCAGGCATAATGAACCTGGTGGGGGGGGGGTCCTTTCGGTAATAGTATATCACACCCCCTGCCCGATCCCTGTTCTGTAACACTACCACTGTACTATTCTCTTTTTAAACCAAGGACAAATTATTTCCATGCGCTTTGCCCAAATTCTTTTCTGACCTTGGCTTGTCTTGATAGCAAGCTAATGAAATTTCCTCTTCCCCTCCACGGCCTGATGCTTGGATAAGCTGAGTAAGCTGAGGATACTTCTAATACATTGTTCTTTATTTTTTTAAGACTCTATTTTTAAAAGTAGTTTTAGGTTCACAGCAAAAGTGAAAGATACAGAGATTTCCCACATACCCTCTGCCTGCACACATGCATGCTTCCCCATTATAAATTTCCCCCACCAGAATGGTACATTTGTTACAGTTGACAAACCTACACTGACATATCATAATCACCTGAAGTCCACAGCAAACCTGAGGGTTCACTTTTGGTGGTGCACATTCTATGGGTTTACATAAATGTATAATGACATGCATCCATCACTACAGTATCATGAAGAGTATTCTCACTGCCCTAAAAATCTGTGCTCCCCCTGTTCATTCTTCCCTCCCCTGTAAATCATGGAAACTACTGATCTTTTTTACTGTCTTCATAGTTTTGCCTTTACCATAATGTCATGCAGGTGGAATTACATAGTATGAAGTCTTTTCAGGCTGGCTTTCTTCACTTAGCAATATGCACTTAAGATTCCTTATGGCTTTTCATAGCTTGACATCTCAATTCATTTTAGCCCTGAATAATATTTCATTGTCTGGATGTATCACAGTTTATCCATCCATTCAGCTACTGAAGGGTATCTTGTGTGCTTCCAAGTTTTGGCTGTATCATTGTGCATTCCCATCAGCAATGAATTAGAGCTCCTGCTGCTCCACAATGATGACGTCAGTGTTCTGGCTCTTGGCTATTCTAACAGGTTGACAGTGGTTATAGCATTGTATCTTTAATTGTGCAATTCTTTTCATATGCTTATTTATCTACCTATCTTCCTTGAAATTCCATCTTTCTTACTCCATCTGAATGGTGGTGAATAAATATGGTAACTGTATTTATACAAACCTCACAAAGCTTCCATTAACATTCTTTAAATTAGAGATTTAAAAATAGTTGATAAACTCACTTGATGAAAATACATAGTAAAGTAAAAAAAGCATTAACTTCAAATAAAACCAGTGAAAACAACAGTTGGAGCTAATATTTCTGGGTCCTGCATCTGGCTCAATTACTATCTGCCTTGCCTCCACATCTAATAATTGTGAGGAGAAATATAAATATACATATAAATAGTGTTTTGATCAATATAAAGTGTTTTATAAATGCAAAATAGTAACAATAACTTACATTTTCACATCTATAATCAAATTCAAAGAAAACCAATATATTACAGTGGTCTTAGGAAGGTATATAAACAAACTGATGGACATTAACTTCACAAGGGAAGCACAAATACTCTTCTTCAATAAAGAAAAAAACACTTTTAGAACTTTTAGAAAACAATTTTTTAAAGGCAGCTGCTATTTTAAAGCCAAAATCTAGATTTATTATTCTAAACCTAAGATCTATTTTAAAAAACATTTTTATGTATCTTTTGTGACATCAATTTAATTTCACAATTACTTGTAATCATTATGGATTTTGTATTAGTTTTAATGTCAGACTAGGGATCAAATTATGCTCAAAGCCTAATTTACCTCTCTTAACAACCTATAGCATGATCACATTTGCTGTGTCATGCTGGCTAGATTCAACTACCATAAAGTTTATAGTAAGGCTTGAGTACTTAAAACATCTGGGTTTACACCTGAATTACCATTTCTCCCATTTTATGTTACATTATTTATGTATTAAAACAAGTAAAAATTAGAAAAAATAATGTTGCCAGATCATTACAATAATTTATATACGGTACATGTACATTTATATTTTTCCTCACAATGATCTGATGTGGAGGAAAGGCAGATAAATTGAAAGTCATGTGACACATTTGTATTAGAAATAGATTTTAACCTATGGATAAACCTACCTATTTAAAAATGCTTTACAAAATTCAAGTCACTACCTGTTGGTAAGTCAGACAAATCCATTTAGTGAGTCACAAACAGTATTTTAAAAAATAAAGTAGAATAAGCCAAGGTAGGAGGTATAGAGTGCATCACATTCTGATATCAAAGGGCAAGTTGTTTCACAAATCATTTGTTTCATGCTTTTTATATCATACATGTGTGTATATACAATGTTTTAGATAGTGACATAAAATGTATTTATTACATGGGTCATGGTCAAAACTGGAAAACATGACATAAACAATATTTCTTTTGCTATTCCTTAACATTAAAAATAACTAATTGCAAAACTTGACTAACAGCTTGCCACTGAAGAGACCAATTATATACATTATCTCTGGTCTAGTGACTCTTTCAATATTAAAGTGGCAGACACCCAAACAGAGGTAGACACCCAAACAGAAAGCCACAAAATGCCTTAACAAAAAGATTTTCTAGATGTTCCTATCCAAAGAAGATGCCCAGCTTTAATTTCTCTTTCTGTAGAGCCAAAAGATTAGGACTGAAGAAGGCATCTCACTGTAATACTAACTCTGATGAGTTCTCTGAACAAATTCCAGACCATCTCTTTACAAAATGATGAATGACAAACAGTGTTGATGCTTTAAAATAATCTAATTTGGTAGTCAGAAAATCCACTTAAATTCTATAAAGTTCCACATGAATAGTCATGATAAAATACACCGGTTTAAATTAGGAATTAATAACCTTTCAAAGAACATATAAATTGAGATGGGAGATAATGACTTTTTCTTTAAAACAGAGTAAAGCTCAACAATACAACTCTCTGTCAATTTCCATCCTCCAATATGGCAAAGTAATTAGTAATATGGCTGTAATTAGTAATATCTTGTTGCTGATTATATGACTTAAAAATTACATAAAGCAATCTTATTGTCCTACATTTCCTCAGAAAATAACTCTGTAGGCTCTCAATATTAACTATGTTCTCAACATAAAAGCACATGCAAATGAACATATAAAATTGAAAGGATGGCCCAAGATAATCTTAGAGAAAAAAGCCTTCTTGTCTATAGATCCACATTCACTGCAATAAGTATAAGATAGTACTTTCTGTTGGATAACAAGTTCTTTATAATAACTTATGTGTATTATATGATCATTCAACAAAAATTTAGTGAGCACCTGCTATGTGTTAGCAACCATATTAAGCATAGGATACTTATGAACATAACAGTCCCTAGTTGCTGCTCTTGTTATTAAGCCTTCAATATATGTGTGAATGCATGTTCATTAAAAGCTGATTTAAACTCAGAGACTATTTCTACAAAGTAAATGTTTAATGACATGCTTAGGTTTATAAGACTGTCCACAAAAATCTGTTTAACTAAAAAGGTACTAAACTAATTAACAGTACCTATGAATGCAATCAACACAATATTACCTCATCATTATATAGTAATTAGTGTTTTCATATATATTCTCAATAGATTTAAATGCCAACAATATGATGTATAAAGTGAGTAGTATAGTGATTTTATACATAAGGTAATCAGGCTCTCAGAGACATATGCTTAGGGTCACAGAATAAACTAGAATACAGCCAAGGTTAGAATCTAGGAATGGGAGTAGTGTTTACTTTCCTACTCCTCCTTACTTTCCTTTCCCTAAGCCTATCAACACAGATGCAGCATCAAGCAGTTTTGTGCTAAGGTGAGACTCAAAGACCAGGGATAAAAATGAACGTCCCAGGCAACAATAGGGTCTGTGGTAGGAAGGGGGAAAATGAGGTACAGTTTAATGACAGTGAAGAAGAAAGGGGAGTCTATAGGACAGTATATTAATTGGATCATCCTTTACATATAAATATGGTTTGTAAATCAAAGACTCACTCAAAACTTTAAAAAACAACTATGTTTCAAGGATTCTTCCATTAGAACTCTGTGCAAATACTGAGTTAGAAAAGAAAATGCTACTACTCTTTCCTTCCATATAACTAAGTTCTCAAAACATAAAACATAAAGAAAATTGCATTCCCTACTATACCCATTTAAATCTAAGTGTTCCCAAAGTAATGCAACTTCTAGCCCTTCTCTCTAAGCATGAGATCCGAGTTATAAGACAACATTGTCATTTTAGCATGACAAGCATGAAAAGTGATCTTTCTCCATTCCCTCTCCTAGCTATTAATCAAATATTGGTGCCAATGCTCACATCTTTTTACTTACCCACCAGAGAATCCACCCAACCTAGGAGGCTTTGAAGTTGGACATAAATTAAGTTACAGGCTGCCACACTCTAGAAATTTTGTAATGATGAGGCCAGCAAGGTCCTGAAGAAGCCATTTTGGTTCCACAGTTGTATCCACATATCCAACTAACTTCACATTCTATTACTCCATTTAATAACAAAAATTTCCTTATTTTTACCATATATGTACAATCTCCTCACACAGGTAAATGACACAAACCTACAGTTCCTAGATTTAAATGCTGTGGAACTACTAAAAATTTCCTCCCAAATTATGGCACTACTATCAGGGTTTTCATCTAAGACATTTTTGAACACCTGTAATTCACAATCTCTATCAATTTATAAAGGGACATTAAACATCAGATAGCAAGAACACTACAATCTCATAACTAAGGACAATCCTTTACACTGAAGGAATTCAACCTAATGACAAACTCTTATTAGTGTACTTATTTTTCTCACTTAGTTATAGAACTAGGAAAGAACCACAGGGACAAGTACCAGCCCACTGTAAAAAAAGAGAGCGATGCATTTCTTCTATGTATGCATATACAAGAGTGTCTATAACATATGTACATTTTAAACATCATTAATAAAAATGAAAACCTAGCTAATGACCGCTAAGTTAAAAAGAAATAGCATTATGAGTGCCTTTGAAGTTTCCCATGATTGCCTGATTGCACCCCCCCTTACTAACCAGAGTTAACCCTTTTCCCAAATTCTGTTTTACTCATTGTTTTTTACCATGTTTCTATCCCTATACAATATATTAATTTTACTTTCATTCATTTAAAGTTTTTAAAGTTTAAAAACTTTACATAAATGTCATCATACTGCAAGAACTTTAATTTGTTTTGTATATTCTTCCATGTTGATGTCTGTAGCTTTAAATCATTCATTTAAATGTTATATGATGGTCTACTTTATGAATATATTGTAATGTAGGTATATTTGTTCCACCAATGATGGCACATTTGGATTTTTTCCAGATTTTTTCCTTTTACAAACAATTCTGCTAGTACATACTTTTTGGAAGTTTCACTAAGTCTAGGGTGTACTAAGGAGTAAAAAAGCTAAATTGGGGGGTCTAATCTCTGGGCCACACTGGAAGAAGAGTTGTCTTGGGCCACACATTAAGCACACATACACTAACAAAAACTATTCTGTTTCTATGCCTCTATTTCTATTTTGCTTGTTAGTTTTTGTTCATTAGATTCTAGTAATAAGTGAGACCATATGGTATTTGTCTGTCATTGACTGGCTTATTTCATTTAGCATAATAGTCTCCAGTTCCATCCATGTTGTTGCAAAGGTAAGAATTCCTTTTATTTGTAATGCTGCATAGTATTCCATTGTGTAAATGAATGAACCAGAGCTTTTTATCTACTCATCTTACTGATGGGTACTTAGGCTGTTTGCAAATCTTGGCTATTGTAAAAAAATATTGCTATGAACATAGGGGTGTGTATATACTTTTGAACTGGTGTTTCAGGATTCTTTGGATATATTCCTAGAAGTGGAATCACTGGGTCAAAAGATAGTTCCACTTTTAATTTTGTGAGGAAACACCATACTGTTTTCCAGAATGGTTGCACCAGTCTGCATTCCCACCAACAGTTCACTAGGGTTCCCTTTTCTCCACATCCATGCCAGCACTTGTTGTTTGTTGATTCATTAACAATAGCCATTTTGACAGGTGTCAGGTGATATTTCCTTGTTTTAATTTGCATCTCTCTGATGGCAAATGATGTTAAGCATATTTTCATATGTCTATGAGCCCTCTGTATGTCCTCCTTGGAGTCTCTATTCAAGTCCTTCGCCCACTTTTTTAAGTGGATTATTTGTCTTCCTGGTGTTGAATTACATGAGTTCTTTACACATTTGGTGATTAAACCCTTGTCTGATGTATCATTGGCAAATATGTTCTCCCATACAGTCGGTCCCTTTTCATTTTGCTGATGGTTTCTTCGGCTATGCAAAGCTTTTTAATTTGATGTAGTCCCATTTGTTTATTTTTTCCTTTGTTTTCCTTGCCCTAGGAGATATATCAGCAAAAATATTGCTACACAAGATATGTAAAATTTTACTGCTTATGATTTTCACTAGGATCTTTATGATATCACAACTTACATTTTTAAGTCTTTTATCCATTTGAAGTTTATTCTCGTATATAGTGTAAGTTAGTAGTCCAGTTTCATTTTTTTGCAAGTACTAGGCCAGTTCTCACAACAGCATTTATTGAATAGACTGTCCTTAGTCTATTGTATGCCCTTGCATTCTTTGTCAAATAATGACCATTAAGGTGTGGATTTAATTTCTAGACTCTTCATTCTGTTCAACTCATTTACGTGTCTGTTCTTATGCCAGTAGAAGACTGTTTAGATTACAGAGGCCTTGTACTATAGTTTGGTATCAGGTATTGTGGTCCCTCCAACTTTGTTGTTCTTTATCAAGATTACTCAGGCTATTAAGGGTCTTTTTTGGTTCCATATAAATTTTTGAAATATTTGTTCTAGGTCTGTGAAATATGCCATTGGTATTTTAATAGGAAGTGCTGTGAATGTACAGATTGCTTTGGGTCATATGGACATTTTAATGATGTTAATTCTTCTAATTCATGAACATGGTGTTTTCTTCCACTTATTTGTATCTTCCTCAATTGCTTTCTTTAGCATCCTAAATAGTTTTCCAAATACAGGTCTTTTACTTCCTTGGTTAAATTTACTCCTAGGTACCTCATTTTTTAAAATTTTTGTGCAATAATAAATGGGATTGTTTTCTTAGTTTCTCTTTCTCATAAATTATCATTAGTGTATAGAAATGCCACCGATTTCTTTAAGATTTTTTAAATCTATTTTTATGGAGAGGGGAAGGAAAAGAGAAAGGAAAGAAACATCGATGTATGGTTACCTCTCATGCTCCCTCAACTCCCCAGTTGCCCACAATCCAGGAATGTGTCCTGACTGGGAATCGAACCAGCAACCCTTTGGTTCACAGGCTGGCACTCAATACACTGAGCCACACCAGCCAGGGCTAAATGCCATCAATTTCTTAGTATTGATTTTGTATGCTGTTACTTTGCCAAATTAATTAGGTCTAGTAGGTTTTTGCTGGAGGCTATTATGGTTTTCTATGCATGATATCTTGCTATCTGTAAATGACACCTTTACTTCCTCCTTTCCAACATGGATGCCTTTTATTTCTTCTTCTTATCTGATTGCTATGGATAGGACTGCCAGTATTCTGTTGAATAAGAGTGGTGAAAGCAAAAATCCCTGTCTTCTTCCTGATCTTAGAGGAAATGTTTTTAGTTTTTGCCCATTGATGTTGACTATAGGTTTTCCATATACAGTCCTTATTATATTGAGGTATGATCCTTTTATTACCACTTTGCTGAGAGCTTTATGACAAATGGGTGCTAGGTTTTATCAAATGCTTTTCCTGCATCTGTTGATATGATCATGTGATATTTATCTTTCATTTTGTTTATGTGATATATCTCATTTACTATTTACAAATAATGTACCAACCTTGCATTCCCAGGATGAATATTACTTCACCATAGTGTATAATCCTAATGTATTGTTGGACCTAGATTGCTAATATTTTGTTAAGGTTTTTAGCATCAATGTTCATCAGGGATATTGGCCTATGGTTTTCTTTATTCTGTCTTTACCTGGTTTTGGGCTTTAGATAATACAGGCATCATAAAAAGAGCTGGGAAGGCTTCCCTCTTCTTGAATTTTTTGGAATACTTTGAGAAGGAAAGGTGTTAGTTCTTTTTTGAATGATTGGTAAAATTCACCTGGGAAGACATCTGGTCCAGGACTTTTGTTTGCTGGGAGGGGTTTTTTTGTTTTTGTTTTGTTTTTTTTATGTTAATTGTTGTTCTTGTACAATTTTCTGTCTTCTACTCCCATCCCAGCCTACCATCCCAGCCATCCGCACCTCCCTCCCATTTCCACCCCCCAGCTTTTGTCCATGTGTCTTTCATACATGTTCCTCTAAGCCCTTCCCCTTTTCCCTTGACATTACTATCCTTCTCCACTCTTGTTCTCAATTTCAGTGACTTTGGTTATTTTATGCTTGTTTGTTTCTTCTGTTGATTAGGTTCCTGTTAAAGGTGAGATCATATGGTATTTGTCTTTCACGTCCTGGCTTATTTTGCTTACCATAATGCTCTCCAGTTCCATCCATGCTGTAGGGAAGGGTAGAACAACTTCGTTCTTTCTGCTGCATAGAATTCCATTGTGTAAATGTACCATAGTTTTTTGATCCATTAATTTAGTGATGGGCACCTAGGTTGCTTCCAACACCTGGCTATTGTAAATTGTGCTGCTATTAACATTGGGGTGCATAGGTTCTTTTGGATTGGTCTTTCAGGGTTCCTAGGATATACTCCAAGCAGTGGAACTGCTGGGTCAAAAGGCAAATTCATTTTTAGTTTTCTTAGAAAACTCCATACTGCTTTCCATTGCACCAGTCTGCAATCCCACCAACAGTGCACTAGGGTTCCCTTTTCTCCACAACCTCTCCAACACTTGTTTGTTGCTTTGTTTATGATGGCCATTCTGACTGGTGTGAAGTGGCATCTCATTGTGGTTTTAATTTGTATCTCTCTGATAGCTAGCAATATCGAGTATCTTTTCATGTGTGTCTGGGTCTTCTGTATGTCCTCCTTGGAGAAGTGTCTGTTCAAGTCTTTTCCCCATTTTTTAATTGGGTTGCTTGTCTTCTTAGAGTGGAGTCATGTAAGTTCTTTATATATTTTGGAGATTAAACCCTTCTCTGAGGTATCATTGGCAAATATGTTTTCCCATGCAGTTGGTTCTCTTTTTATTTTAATACTGTTTTCTTTAGCCATGCAGAAGCTTTTTATTTTGATGAGATCCCATTTGTTTATTCTTTCCTTTATGTCCCTTGCTTTAGGGGACCTATCAGTAAAAATGTTGCTGCATGACATATCTGAGATTTTCCTGCCTACATTCTCCTCTAGGACTTTAATGGTGTTGCGACTTATATTTAAATATTTTATCCTCCTTGAATTTATTTTTGTGTATGGTGTAAGTCGGCTCTCAAGTTTCATTTTTTTGCATGTAGCTGTCCAGTTCTCCCAACACCACTTGTTGAAGAGGCTACTTTTGCTCCATTTTATGTTGCTGCCTCCTTTGTCAAATATTAATTGACAGTAGAGAATTGGGTTTACATCTGGGCTCTCTGTTCTATTCCACTGGTCCATGTGCCTGTTTTTGTGCCAGTACGAGGCTGTTTTGATTACGGTGGCCTTGTAATACAGTTTGGTGTCAGGTATTGTGATCCCTCCAACTTTACTCTTCTTTCCCAAAATTGCTGAAGCTATTCAAGGTCGTTTATGGCTCCATATAAATTTTTGAAGTGTTTGTTGTATGTCTGTGAAATATGCCATTGGTAATGGAATACGTATTGCATTGAATCTGTAAATTGCTTTGGGTAGTATAGGCATTTTGATGATGTTAATTCTTCCGATCCATGAACATGGTATACGTTTCCATTTGTTTGTGTCTTCCTTGATTCCTTTCTTCAGTGTTTTGTAGTTTTCTACATACAGGTCTTTTACCTCCTTGGTTAGGTTTATTCCTAGGTATTTTATTTTTCTTTTTGCCATATCAAATGGGATTTTTTCTTCATTTCTACTTCTGCTCTTTCATTGTTGTATACAGAAATGCCTTTGATTTCTGGATATTGACTTTCTATATGGCCGTTTGGCCAAATTCATTTATTAGGTCAAGCAGCTTTTTGGACAAGTCTATAGGATTTTTTATGTACACTATCATGACATCTGCAAATAATGATAGTTTTGTTTCCTCCTTTCCAATTTGGATGCCTTTTATTTCCTTTTCTTGTCTAATCGCTGAGGCCAATACTCCCAATAATATATTGAATAGAAGTGGTGAAAGTGGACAACCCTGTCTTGTTCCTGATTTTAGTGGAAAAGATTTTAATTTTTGCCCGTTTAGTATGATGTTGGCTGTAGGTCTCTCATATATGGCCTTGATTATGTTGAGGAATGCTCCCTCAATTCCCACTTTCCTGAGTGTTTTTTATCATAAATGGGTGCTGTACCTTATCAAATGCTTTTTCTGCATCTATTGATATGATCATGTGATTTCTTTGTTTGCTTTTGTTGATGTGATGTATTACATTTACTGATTTGCGAATATTGAACCATTCTTGCATCCCTGGGATGAATCACACTTGGCCATGGTGTATAATCTTTTTAATGTATTGTTGGATGCGGTTTGCCAATATTTTGTTGAGGATTTTAGCGTCTATGTTCATCAGTGATATTGGCCTGAAGTTTTCTTTCTTTGTTATGTCTTTATCTGATTTGGGGATTAGAATGATGCCGGCTTCATAAAAAGAGTTTGGGAGTGTTCCATCATTTTGGATTTTTTCGAAAAGTTTGTGAAGGATAGGAGATAGCTCTTCCTTAAATGCTTTGTAAAATTCTCCTGTGAAACCATCTGGTCCAGGGCTTTTGTGGGTCAGGAGTTTTTTGATTACTGCTTCAATTTCATCTGCTGTTATTGGTCTGTTCAGGCTTTCTGCTTCTTCACTGAGTTTTGGGAGATTATATTTTTCTAGAAACTTGTCCATTTCACCTAGGTTTTCAAATTTCTTGGCATACAGTTTTTCATAGTAATTTCTTACAATCCTTTGTATTTCTGTGGTGTTAACTGTAATCTCTCCTCTTTCATTTCTGATTTTGTTTATTTGGGTCCTCTATCTTTTTTTCTTCATGAGCCTGCTTAAAGGCTGTTCGATTTTGTTTATCTTTTCAAAGGACCAGCTCCTGGATTCATTGATCCTTAGAATTGTGCTTTTAGTCTCTATGTCATTTAATTCTGCTCTAATCTTAGTTATGTCCTTCCTTCTACTTGCTCTGGGCTGTCTTTGTTGTTGTTCCTCCAGTTTTTGTAGGTGTAGGGTTAAGTTGTTTGAGATGTTTCTATCTTTTTTAGGTAGGCCTGTATCGCTATGAACTTCCCTCTGAGGACTGCCTTTGCTGTGTCCCATGAGTTTTGGGTCGTTGAGAGTTCATTTTCATTTGTTTCCAGAAACTTTTTGATTTCCACCCAAATTTCATTCTTGACCCATTCATTGTTTAATAGCATGGTATTCAATCTCCATGACTTTGAGGACTTTGTGTTTTTCCCCTTGGGGTTGGTTTCTAGTTTCAGTCCCTTGCGGATGGTGAAGATGCTTGGTATGATTTCAATTTTCTTGAAACTGATGAGGTTAGTTTTATGACCTATCATGCGGTCTATCTTTGAGAATGTTCCATGTGCATTTGAATAGAAAGTGTATTTAGTTTCTTTGGGATGAAGGGCTCTATAGATATCAGTTAAGTCCATTTCATCTAGAGTGTTATTCAATGCCACAATATCTTTGTTGATATTTTGTTTAGAAGATCTGTCCATTTGTGACAGTGGGGTGTTAAAATCCCCTACTATAATTGTGTTGGTATCAATATCTTTCTTGAAATCCTCTAAGAGTTTCTTGATGTATTTAGGTGCTCCTATGTTGGGTGCATATATATTTATGTTTATGTCTTCCTGGTGTATTCTTCCCTTGAGTATTATGAAGTGACCTTCTGGATCTCTCTTTATGGCTCTTCTTTTGAAGTCTACTTTGTCTGATATGAGTATTGCTACTCCGGCTTTTTTCTGTCCATTTGCTTGGAAAATTTGTTTCCAGCCCTTCACTTTGAGTCTGTGTAGGTCTTTCGTCCTGAGGTGGGTCTCTTGTAGGCAGCATATGTGTGGGTCATGCTTTCTTATCCATTCAGCTATTCTATGTCTTTTGATTACAGCATTTAATCCATTTACATTTAAGGTTATTATTGATAGGTACTTATTCATTGCCATTTTGATTCCTGTGTTCCTCTCCCTCTCTTTCTCCTTCCCTTCCTTTCCTTAAAGCAGTCCCTTTAGCTTTTCTTGCAGAGCTGGGGTGGTGGGGGTGCATTCTTTTAGACTTCTTTTGTCTGGAAAGCTCCTTATTTAGCCTTCTATCTTGACTGAAAGCCTTGCTGGGTAAAGTAGTCTTGGTTGCAGGTCTTTGGTTCTCATTACTTGGAATATTTCTTGCCATTCTCTTCTGGCTTGGAGCATTTCCATTGAAAAGTCAGCTGCTAACCTAATGGGGACTCCCTTGTATGTTACTTCCTTTTTCTCCCTTGCTGCCTTTAAGATTCTCTCTTGGTCTTGGAATTTTGCCATTTTAATTACGATGTGTCTTGAAGTGGGCCTCTTTGGGTTCCTCTTGATTGGGACTGTCTGTGTTTCCTGGATTTGTGTGACTTTTTCTCTCATCAAATTAGGGAAGTTTTCACTCATTACTTTTTCAAATAGGTTTTCTATCCCTTGCTCTTCTTCTTCTCCTTCTAGAATCCCTATTATACGGATATTATGTTTCATATTGTTTTGCATTTCTCTTAATCCCTCTTCATTCTTTCTGAGCCTCTTTTCCTTTTCTTGCTCTTTCTGGGTGTTTTTTTTCTACTTGGTGCTCCAACTCGCTGATCCGATCTTCCGCTTCATCAATTCTGCTTTTCATTCCTTCTACTGTGTTCTTCAGTTCAGAAATTGTATTTTTCATTTCCTCCTGGCCCTTGTTGATAGTTTCTATTTCCTTTTTCACGTTAATATATTTTGTAGTGAATTCCTCGTAGCTTCCCTGTAGTTTCTGGTAGCTACTTTAGAGCTCTTGGAGCTTCCTGACAACCATTGTTTTGAACTCAAAATCTGATAGTTGAGTTGCCTCCATTTCATTTAGCATTCTTTCTGGTGCTTCCTCCTTTTCTTTCATTTGGGAATTGTTTGTTTGCCATCCCATTGTTTGTGAGGCTCTTCTTGTTAGGCTCAGTTTCTTAAATTGATTTGTTCTGGTTCCCTGGGTTTATGGTGTGAACTTCTGTGGTAGAATGCCTGTGAGATTCAGTGGCGCTGTCTCCCTTGCGTATCCTGGTGTTCATGGCTTCCAGTGTCTTAGCTGTTGAAATGCCCTCTCTTTGGGACTAACTCTGGTCTTTCCACAGTTCCAGGGTTTTTTTGTTTTGTTTTTGACTCACTCGTAAGTGTTTAAAAAGGGAAAAGAGGAAGAAAAAAAAGAAAAATAAAATAAAAAAATGAAAAGAGAATAAAGAAAAGCAGAATGAAAAAGAAAATAAGAAGGAGAAAGGAAGAAGAGATAAGCTTGGAAAGAAAGGAAGAAGGAATAAAACAAGAAACAAGTAATGAGAAGCAAAACAATTTGAGGGGTAAAAAAGATCAAAATAATGAAAAATTAATATAAAAAAAGAGAAAAAGAAAAAAAACACCAAAAAAACCCCACAAAAAGCCCTAAACTAAAAAAACAAAAAACAAACAAACAATAAAACCCCCACCAAACCCACCAACTCTTGCTGTTATCAATCTTGCCAAGCTGGTTTTTCTGGCCTTGATGACTGCAGTGGCCGAGGGGTGACTGTATTGTTTTTCTCCCTGTTCAGCACTCAGTTATCTTTGGCCTACTGTCCTCAGAGCTAGCCCGGGGCCTCTCAGCACAGGGCCTCAGGTGTATCTTTTGAGGCGGCAGGTGCCTACTGTGGTCTCACACGTGCAAGGGCTAATGATCTTTCAGCCTTCCATGCACAGGTGCCAACTGTCCTGCGAGCACGAATCAACCCCCCCACAGGTTGCACACAGGTGTCAATGATCTCCCAGCAGTCCACACAGGTCCCCGATGGCGCAAGGGCGCCGAGAGACCATATTGCAGCTCCCTGTTGGCACGCGGGCGCCCAGAGACCGTATGGTATCGCAGCTCCCTGATGGGGCATGGGCGCCGAGACCGTAGCACCGAGCGACTGTAGCACAGGTCCCCCAGTGGCGCGCTGGTGCCAAATGATCCCTGCGCAGGTGTTCCCAATGGCGCGTGGGTGTAGACCATGCGTGAGCTCCAAAGCACAGTCCTCCCAGGGCTATGAGATCTTAACTCCTCTCTGGGAGATTTCAAGCAACCAGGTTTATCCCGGTGCTGCTGAAACCTTGTTTGGCTGAGTAGGGAGTGGTTGACCCAGCTCCTTCCCTAGAGTCTTATGGCCAGCGCTGGCCTGGGATCTCAGCCATGGCCCTGGTCTCTGCACTGCTGGAGTACTCTCCTTACCATCTGGTTTTTCAGTGTCCGCTGCAATTTTCGATCTCCTGTCTTCAAATATGCTATGTCTCTGTTGTCTGTTTGCTGTGTTCTGTTGTAAATAGGTCTGGGTTTTCACCTGTGTGAAGGGGGAAGGGGGGTGTGCATCCTCTTACCGTGCCACCATCTTCTCTCCTCCTTTTTTTTTAATTACTGCTTCAATTTTATTAGTTGTTATTTGTTTATTAAGGTTTTCTGCTTCTTACTGAATTATTTTTGGGAAATTGTATGATTGTAGAAATTTATCCATTTTGCCCAAGTTGTCCAATTTCTCGGCAAATAGTTGTTTGTAGTGTTTTCTTACAGTCCTTTGTATTTCTGTGGTAGCAGTATTATTTCTTTCATTTCTGATTTTATTTATTTGGATTCTCTCTCTTTTTCTTAATGAGTCTGCTCTGATTTTGATTATTGCCTTCCTTCTACTCCCTTTTGGTTTTGTTGTTTTTCTAGTTCTTTTAGGCATAGGGTTAGATTGTTAAATATCTGAGATTTTTATATCGTCTTGAGGTATGCCTGTATTTCTATGAACTTCTCTTTATGACTCCCTTCACTGTGTCATATAGCTTTTGGGTTGTATGCTCATTTTCATTTGCTTCTAGGTACTTTTTAATTTCTTCCTTGATCTCATTGATGACCCACTCATTATTTAATACCATGTTATTTAGCCTCCATGTATTTGAATGACCTTTGAGTTCTTTTTAACTGAGGTTTATTTCTAGTTTCATGCCATTGTGATCCGAAAAAAAAAATACTTTATTTCAATTTGGTTGAATTTATTAAGACTTATTTTGTGTCCTACCACATGGTCTGTGTTTGAGAATGATCCTTTTGCACTTGAAAAGAGTGTGTAATTGGATGCTTTGAAATTAAATGTTTTCTAAATATCAATTAAATCTATTTGATCTAGTGTCATTTAAGGTCACTGTTTCCTTCTTGATTTATTGTCTGGAAGATCTATCCAATGGTAACAGTGGAGTATTAAAATCCCCTACTGTGACTGTACTGGGGTCGAGCTCTTCCTTAAATTCCACAAAGATTTTCTTTATATATTTAGATGTCCCTATATTGGGTGCATACATGTTTATAAGCATTATATCCTCTTGTTGGATTGATCTCTTTAGTATTATGTAATAACTTTCTTTGTCTCTCTTTATGGTCATTGTTTTAAAGTCTATTTTATCAGATATATGTATTGTTACCTCAACATTTTTCTCATCTCCATTTCACAGAGTATTTTTTTTTTAGCCCTTCACTTTCACCCTGTGTAAATCTTTTGTTCTGAGGTAGGTCTCTTGTAGGCAGCATATATATGGGTCATATTTTTTATTCATTCAGCTATCCTATGCCTTTTCATTGGAGCATTCAAACCATTTATTTACATTTGATGTTATTACTGATACGGTAGTTGTTCACGGCCATTATATTCCTTTATATCTATGTTCCTCTCTCTGTTACATCTTCTTAAAGCAGTCCCTTTAACATCTCTTGTGATGCTTGTTTGGTGTTGAATTTCTTTAGCCTTTTTTTGTGTGTCTGGGAAACTCTGTATTTAGCCTTCAATTTTAAATGATAGCCTTGCTGGATAGAGTAGTCTTGGTTGCAGATCCTTGCTTTTCATTACTTTGAATACTTCATGCCAGTCCCTTCTGGCATAAAGTTTTTTTGTTGAAAAATCAGTTGGCAGTCTTACTGGAGCTCCCTTGTGTGTAACTGACTGTTTCTCTCTTGCTGCCTTTAAGATTCTCTTTGTCTTTAAGCTTTGCCATTTTAATTGTGATGTGTCTTAGCGTGGGTCTCTTTGGGTTCTCCTTTATTGGGTTTCTCTGTGCTTCCTGAACTTACGTAACTTTTTCCTTCGCCAGCCTAGGGAAGTTTTCTGTCATTATTTCTTCAAACTGGTTTTCTATCCCTTATTCCTTTTCTTCTCCATCCAGTATCCCTATGATGTGGATATTGGGATGTTTCATGTTGCCTAAAAGTTCCCTTAAACCATCCTCATTTTTTTAAGTCTTTTTTTGTTGTTGTTATTTTGATTGGGTATTTTTTTTCTATCCTTGCCTTCCAAATTGCTGATTCAATCATCTTCTTCATCTAGCCTGATTTTAATTCTTTCTTGTGTGTTCTTCATTTCAGATATTGCATTCTTAATTTCCAACTGGTATTATCCATGGTTTCTATGTCCTTTTTCATGCTGATGTAGCTCCCAAAGTTCTTTGTACATCTCACTAAGTTCCCTGAGCATCTTTATAACCATTACTTTGAACTCTATGTCTGATAAATTGCTTGCCTCAATTTCATTTAGCTCTTTATCTGGGGATTCCTCCTTTTATTTCATTTGAGGGTTGTTTCTTTGTCTCCCCATTTTAGCTGACTCTTTTTTTGTTTGTTTCTATATATTAGATAGATCTGCTTTGACTCCCTGCCTTCATGGGGTGGCATAATGTGGAAGGAGTCCTGTGGTACTCAGTGGTGCAATCTCCTTGATCTCCTAAGCTAGATGCTCTAGGAATGCCCCTTATGAGAGTTATGTGAGCTCCCCTATTGTATTTGGGTCCTGTTCATTGGTGGGTTCTCTCCTCCAGCTGGCTGACTGAGAAGCTCAACTACCCCCACATCTTGTACAACAACTGTTGTACAGGTACTGTTGGGTTCACCTTTTGGATACAATGCTAATGTCTGAAGTTGGTGTAAGCCAATGTCAGATGCTGTCCATGTCTGGTTCTAAGCAGCCAGCTCGAAGCTACAAGTGATCCACAATTTGTGACTAACCCTTTCAGGCTTGGCTGTGTCTGGGATAGCCCTTGCTGCTCTGCAAGGCTGGCTTTTTATTGGCACAGGGCCCAGTGGTGGGTCAACTAAAGACAGAAGGCACTGCAGGATCCACCTACACCTGCACCTGCCTGAGGTCCTGTAGTTAATCTAGCCACTAACCTGTCTGTTTCTGAGAGAGCTTCTGACAGAATCTGGAGAATGGGACCCCTGGATCTCCCATAGGAGGTGCTTCCATGAAGTTCAGACTATAGGAAAGACAGTAGGTGTGTTCCCCCATCCCTGTGCTACACGTCTGAACCTGTCTTGGATTATTTTCCTGAACTTGGCAAATAAGCCCCTATTAGGAAAGCAGGTAGGACCTCCAGAGCCCAGAGTTTGGGTCTGCTGGAAATCCGGAGGGTATTGCTAGGCTCTCCCATGAGAGGAAAGCAGCAGACTGGTTCCCAGGAAAGGGTATGGAATGCCACTTGGGAAATGTAAGGTCTCTTTCACCAGAGGATTGTTATCTTTCATCAATTCTGAAAGGTCCTTAGCATTATCTCTTTTAATATTGCCTTTAACCCATTAAATTATAATTTAAAGCTTAATACAATTGGTGCAGATGTTGGTCTGAATGGTGGGTAGTTTATGCAGTCTCTCTGATGATGGCTTGCTATCTCATGTGTTTACTGATTTTTTCCACACCCTTACCAGCATTTGGTGTTCTCAGTGTTTTAAATTTTAGCCATTTTAATAGGTACATAGGGTAACTCGTTGTTGTTGTTGTTTATTGATTTTTAATTTTGAGCTCATATGTAATTTTTTGAGACCTGGGTTTACAATATTCTTTCTCTAAAAAGAATCTGTGTCAACTACTCTGACCACCTATGAACACTATTATAACCCAATATCACTTTAAACCAAAGTGGGAGGTATTTTTGTTTTTGCCACAGAGAGTATGAATTCTGGCCACAGGCCTATATTACTATGTACTTGTGCATCTTAAGGAAGAGTCCCTCTCTCCTACATTCTACCTAGAAACAATTCTAAGACAGGAAAATATAGCACCAACTTCCTCTGCAGGCATTTTTCCAGTTTTGGGTGTGTTGGGTTTTTTTTTAAACTAAGAATGCTGCCCTTCATGACTTCTAATTTCATATAGAAAGATCTCCAATTCAAATTTCCATCATGAATGAGCCATAGGTCTTTTCTCCTTTCTCTTGCTAAAACCTAAGCTTTAGACTTTCAGATACTAGCAATTGTTAGGAGAAATGCTGGCTCCAGAGCTCATCAGGGTTCCTACCCTGTTGATAATTCTGCAACCTATTAGTTTTGCTACTTCACTGACAGTTCAGCCACACTTTAAAAATCAAATTTCAAATCACTGTATCTAACATTTTGATGTTCTTACTAGGGAGATTTTTTTTTTTTTAACATCCAGATTGTCATGTTACCGGAACTGAAAGTTCCCTTACATGTTTTCATGGTTCCCAGTTTTTGTTGCTACATTTTCTAATTACAAATTAAACCTTTGAAGACAGTGGCTGAGAACATCATTTCTGGTTTGCTCTTACTCTCTACTATGGAACTATGTACTGAGCAGGCTAAGCAAGGGCTAGTTCCGTAAAGAAGACCACTGGAAAAATACTCTTCCGGGGTTATTTGTCCATCTGTCACAAATATCCTCCCTTCACATAGAAAAAGATAAGTTTGCTGGACTTTCACTGTTTCACTTAAGTAAAATTTAGATATGTTCAAAATTACAACAACAACAAAAGTACTCCCAGACGTATTGTTTATCTTCTCTCAGAAAATGTGCAAATGTTACTTTGTAAACTAAATTTAGTATTATTAAATTAAATATTATCTTGCTACATATTTATCAAAAATGAAGAAAACTTGCCTCTACATGCATCAAATAAAAAAAAAAGGAAAATTGTAGCACTAAACTGTATAGTTGAAATTCTTTTACCACTCTTGCTAAGAGTTATCAACCTCTCGGACTTTGGAAACAAATGGGGTAAAATCTCAATAGAAAGGAGCTGAGAAACTGGTGCATGTGACATTTGATAATCTTTTAATGTTGTCTTAAGTAAAAAAACAAACAAAAACCCATATATATCTATATATGACATTATAGGGGTAAATTAATCTTCAGTGCTCTTAATGTTCATCTTACTGCTTTGTTAAAGTAATAAATTACTTTGTTAAAAAGTAATAAGGCCTAGCAAGGATAAGACAGACTCCTCTCATCTTTGTAAAGATAGTTAAAGCTAAATTATTCTTTCTCACTTTTCAATAAATGCTTTCAAAGTATTAGAGTAAGCATAGGTATTGCAACACTTCAGAACAGAAATTTTGAAAAAATATTTTATTCTGATTTTCTTTTTTTAAGTATATTTTATTGACTATGCTATTATAGTTGTCCCAATTTTTCTCCTCTTTATCTTTCCTTAATTTGCCAAATATTACTGTATATTCTCTCATTATTTAACAGGTACTTTCATAGCTCTTTGAACCAACTACCCAAATTCGAAGAATTTCAAAACAGAAAACAACAGTGTCTTAACAACTTCAGAAATCTGATATATTTTGAGGGCTGAAAATTAAGTAAAAAATTAACATGAACTCTAATTCATACTAATTCTAAAAAAAAAAAAAAAAAAAAACCTATAGGTATAAAACAAAGCACAGCACTTGGGGGAAAAAATTAAAGGTAGTGGAGCTGGGGAGGAGGAGATAAATTCAAGCTCTCTTTTAGGTAAAACAATTCTCATGGACTATAACACACATATTCAAGAACACACTTGATATGTGTTCCATACAGATATGGTCGCATATGTGTTCAGAATTGATCTGAGGAATGTTTTGCCAAGGAAAGAGGAACTGCTTCAGTTCATGGAAGAAACTAACACCTGGGTTTCCTTTTGTCTGTGAACCAGTTTAATGAAGGTACACAGTGTTAGTCACCTGAGATTATACCAGCAGTGTCTACAGCTGTCACCCTGGGGAATCTGGTATGTCTTCATACTAGTAAACTCTCTGTCAAAGAAAATCCGTTACTTCAAAGTTTTCTATTAAGTTGTAGATGTGTCATGTTTAAGGCTGCCAGAGCATTCAAGGGGATGGATGGGCTTCCCATAAACACAATACTAAATATTGACATTTTAATTCCAGACTAGATGAACCAAGCATGATCTAAATTAATTTTAATAAAACTGATTAAGTAGGTAAAACTTGTAGTTTCAGAGTTTTTAAAATTTTAAATACTTAAAAATTAACTTGAAGTGGACTCATTTAAGTTTTGGCAAAGCAACATTTCATATTCTCTCACAAAGTACCACAAATGAAAGATAATTTTTATCAATAAAACCATGCAAAATAAATGGTCTTCTATGGTAAAAAAGTGAAAGGGTTGCTACAAGATAAATTATATTAACTCAACAAACTTTGATAATAACCCAGCGGATGAGCTATAATTGAGTTGCTAGGCTCCCGTGGCTTTGCCCTTATTCAAAAGTAGAGAGAAAAAGGGAGACAACAAGCCTAATTAACCTATGTCTTTCTTTCTTGAAAACAACTGACATACATTAAGCTCAAAGAATTCACCATACATAAAACAAATACAATCCTATTGAAAAGTCTATACTCACTTTTCAATAAATCACTTAAGTTAAAATTATTTTGAAGTAAACTGGTACTTAGTCTTTGAATAAGGGAACAAGTCTGAGAAATACACATTTTTTGGAATAATCTGAGTCATGATCATAATCTAAATGTCTAACAAATAAAAGAATATCTTGATGTCTGTGGGCTTTAGTGAGGAGAGTCAGAATCTCCCCAGTTCCTCCAAAAAAAGAAAATCCTAAAATGATGGAAGGAAGACACTACAAACAAATTGTTTTTAAGGGATAATGATCTACTATAAATTGGTATGAAATAATAAGCATGAAAGAGACTCAACTAACAAAGAGAAAGAATGAAAATCTTTGCTATTCTAAAGCACTGGCAAAACACAAATTTCTAGCACCATAGCATGTATAACACAAAAAAGAAAATAGCTGACTCTGTAATTCACTCCAGTATAGCAGACCAATTAAAAATATGGGCTTTGACAGTCTTGAATTTGAAACCTGCCTCTGACATTTACTAGTTTTGTGAATTGAAACAATTTTTTAATTCTCATCCGAGGAATGCTTATTGATTTTAGAGAGAGGGGAAGAGAAGGAAAGAGGGAAAGAAACATTGATGTGAGAAACATCAATCAGATGCCTCCCATACTTGTCCCAAAGCAGACTGAACCCACAATCCAGGCATGTGCCTCAAGTGGGAATCGAACCTGCAATCTTTCAGTTTACAGGGCTATGCTCCAACCAACTGTGCCACACTGACCAGGGCTAAACAAATTTTTAACGTCCCTAATCCTTAGTTTTTTCACTGTGAAGCAGTCACAGTAACTGAGCCTCTTTTTATGGGACTGTTTGCACATACAACCTCTGGCATGATAGCCAAACTCAGTAAGTGCTCAATAGATGGTAATGGTTCATGTGAGTCCAACAAATATCATCAAAGCAAATGCCATTACTTTCCTTCTGCATGGTCATCCACTCTCTTGCAGGATTACCTTTTAGCAAACACAGGAACAATATTACATATGAGGTTCATGTTGAAGAACCGCTACCAGCACATGAAGATCATCCCCAAAACTGCATTTATTCACTTGAAAATGAGACTGTAAACTTTATAAGGGCAGGAACCAGCAGATAAAAGATGTACATGGCGAATCTAGATTCAACAGGAGTAGGAGGTGGAATAGGAATAGACTCTACTTCTTGGTGGGCAAGTTGCAAGGACACATAGAGCATGTGAGATAAAAGATAATGTTGCAGTTGTCTTTGAAAATGAATACACCACAGTTCCTTCCACATGCAAAATACTCTCAATGCCTTCCCTCACCTCCCAACCCTCACCAAAATGTCATCCTATTGCAGCACTAGATGTAAGGCCAGGATCTTGTTACCCTGAAATCAGGTTCAAGTGCAGATGGCTCTCCTTAGGTTTAGTTCCACACAGAGCTTACATACAACTCCTCTTAAGCCAAAATACCACCATCTCAAAAGATAACTTATCTGCCCCACTGCAAAAAACCAAGAGATAGGACTGAAATACACTCTTGAGTTCTAAAGTTGTAAGGGATGGAGAGTTACACAGAAGGCACATAATAGTACCATAACAATTGTGAAATCTGCTCAGTTTATGTCATCAGCAACTTGATTAGAACACAATTTCTGCTCCCTGAAAACTAGCCCTTTGTGAATCTTGACTCTGCTTCTGGAGTCCTGGTTCCATCCTCTGAATCATTCTTCCTATTTCATAAGAAATAGTCCATGTTTATATCAGCATAGCTCTCTCCATCTGCTTTCTGAACATACAAGATTAGAATCCCCCATGCACACAAAAGCTCTTCTTAGTTAAAATATGTCTATTCTTTTCTGGGTATGCTGTGGTGCTCCCTTCCATTAGAACTACTTTTATAAAAACTTTGTGGGTTTCCTATGAATTTTATTGAAATTAACTCCATTAGACAGATGACACATCCACAAATCTCTTTGAGATAGGCCACTTTCTACTTTGGGCTGAGTGTCATGGTGCTGTGGGACATCAGACTTAAGAGTCCTTAGAAGGTTTTTTTACTAGCTGAGACATTCTAAAAAGGTATGCCTTTAAGACTCTTTAAGCTTCTAGCAGAAAAGCTCTAAAAGGAGTTGTCTTAAATCTTTCTGAGGTCTCAACAAATAATTTTACAGAAACACTGTTGATCTGATCTTTACTCTGAGGCCATTTTTCACTAACAGCACCCTGGGATTTGAGAATTATTAGATGAGCCAAGTGAAGGGGGAGGATATTCTACAGTGGAGAACCAGAATAAATAAAAGCATAGTCTCACTGGGAACAGTGAAGAAAGCCATTTATCTGGGTTCATTACGCAAGGAAACACAAAGCAAAAATAGAAGGATATCGTAAAAGCAGGCATACTAAGAGCACTGACAACCATTATTATTCAGTCTACAATTTATGCTCTCAGCGGCCAGTTTCTACTTGCTCGTCCAAATGTTACTGCATCAGATATACATGGAGAGCTTTATAAGCACACAGTCTCACCCTAGAGATTTAAAAAGGTTGCAGTAGAATCTGCATCTAAGCAAAGTTCCCAGGTGATTCTCAGAAACAGCAAGAGTTAAGAGCCACTGCTCTAGGTGACAGCACTTAACTTCTTGAGAATGGGAATGACATAAATGTAAGGATCTAAATGAAGTTTTTAGTTACAATCATGAATAATAAAAAGTGCTATGCTTTGTTTTATACCTATAGGTTGTTTTTCTATAGAATTGGTATAAATTAGAGTTCATGTTAATTTTCTACTGAGTTTTCTCAACCCTCAAAAATATGTCAGATTTCTGAAGTTATTTCTTAAGACACTGCTGTTTTCTATTTTGAAATTCTTTGAATTTGGGTAGTTCCTTCATAGAGCTTCATAGAACTACCCATACAGCTATGGGTAGTTCATAGAGCTTGTTAAATAACACAAGAGAATACAAAATAACATTTGGCAAATTAAGAAAATCAAAATAAAATATTTTTTCAAAATTTTTCTTCTGAAATGCTGCAATATCTATGTTTACTCTTCAGCTTTTCCAATGCTTCTATAGAAACTGAAATACTTTGAATGCTTTTATTGAAAAGTGAGAAAGAATAATTTAGCATTGTTTTAAGTATCTTTATAAAGATGAGAGGAGTCTGTCTTACCCCTACCAGGTCTTATTAGTTTTTAAAAAAGCAGTAAGATGAACATCAGAAACACTAAAGGATACTTTACCCCCATAAACATGTCTGCCTGTCTGTCGGTCTGTCTGTGTCTCTCTCTCTCTCTCTCTCTCTCTCTCACACACACACACACGGGGGTACCACCAAAATGGAATTTATTTATTAAAAAACATGTATTTATACTTACATGTTTATTTTTTATACCTATAAAAACATGTTTATTGAGGAATTCAGAAAGGGAATTATAATCCTAATTATTATTACAGAAATGGAATAACAGTTAGGACTTTCTTCAAAGCAACCCAGTTAGGTGTGTGGGTGGGAAGGAATAAATGAAACAAAATTGGCCATGCGCTGATAGTTACTGAAGACTGGTGAAGTTTATACAGGGGTTCATAAAATTATTCTCTGTACTTTTAATGTTTAAAAATATCTACTTAAAAAAACTATTCAACCAGCCAATTTCACTTTTTAAAGATATTGAAGCCTAAGCAGGAGAACTCTAATACAGAGCAGTAGTTTATTAATGTATATTTTAACATATTTTATTGATTATGCTACTATAGTTGGACCATTTTTTCCTCCCCTTTATTCCCCTCTGCCCTGCACCCACCCTCCCACAAGCATTCCCCCTGCCTTAGCTCATGTCCATGGGTTGTACATATAAGTTCTTTGGCTTCTCCATTTCCTACACTATTCTTAAACTCCCCCTGTGTATTTTGTACCTACCATTTATGCTTATTCCCTGCACCTTTCCCCCCATCCTTCCCGCTCCCTGCTGATAACCCTCCATGTGATCTCCATTTCTGTGATTCTGTTCCTGTTCTAGCTGTTTGCTTAGTTTTTGCTTCTGTTTTTTAGGTTCAGTTGTTGATAGTTGCAGGTTTGTTGTCATTTTACTGTTCATAGTTTTGATCATCTTCTTTTTCTTAGAAGATAAAAAATCAAAAGATAATGATAAATGATAATGTTTAATATATACTAAACATTAGAGGATTATCAAATGTCGCATATACTAGTTTCTCAGCTCTTTTCTGTTGAGATTTCCCTCCATTTGTTTCCAAAGTCTGAGAGGTTCATAACTCTTATCAAGAGTGGTAAAAGAATTTCACCTATACAGTTTACTGCTACAATTTTCCTTTTCTTATTTCATGCATATAGAGGCCAGTATTCTGTATTTTTGATAAATATGTCACAAGATAGTATCAATTTAAACCAAGTAACATTTGCACATTTTCTGAACCTTACTTGGATCCAGCTTGAACAAGCCTGCTGAAAAAGACTTGGTGACAACCTGAGGCATTTGAATATGGAGTAGGTGTTAGGTTATGTTATTATTAATTTTGCTAGATGTACTAAAGGTTTTGTGGTTATATAAAAATGTTCTGATCTTTAGAGATGCATTAAATATTCTGAGGCACACACCATGAGGTCTATAATTTACTCTAAATATTTTAGTTCCAACCCTAAATGAATGAAACAAACACAACAAAGCTAATTGCTTAAATCTACTTGGTGGGTATATTAGTGTTCATTGTACTAGTTTCTCAAATTCTCTCTTTGCCTGAAAGTGTACTTGATAAATACAAATGAGGGTAAATTACTAGTAATTAACCCTTTTGTTGCTTCATTAAGTTTCAAGTTAAAGAATTCCTCTAAATGTTCTAGTGCACAGTTAAATTAATCAGATAAAACATATCTAAAACAGTAAAAATTCTGGTGCACAGAATGAAAAAAACAGGTAAGAGGTATCCTTTCAGAATTTTGTCTTAATGAAACTTATTTATATCAGTGTACCATATATGTATTTTTAGGCTTCAAAAAACATTTTGGCAACAAAAATCCTAGCTTTCCAAAAATATAATTAACAATTAAGCAATAAATGTTAACATAGCATTTTTATCTTTTGGCACAGTTTTCCCAATTCTAACAATGCTAAATAAAAGTGTTTCCATCTAGCCCTGGCTGGTGTGGCTCAGTTGGTTGGAGTGCCATCCCATAACCAAAAGATTGCGGGTCTGATTCCTGGTCAGAGCAGATACCTAGGTTGCAGGTTCAATTCCCAGTCTAGGCACATACAATTCCCGATCTGGGCTCACATGGGAGGCAACCAATCAATGTTTCTTCTCGCACAATGATGTTCTTGGTTTTAAAAGCAGAAGTTTTTTCACCATAGCTATCAGTAGTACCACAGAAGAGTTCAAAGAATTTGATTAAATAAACTTTAGCTAAAGAGTAGAATCCAATATATAAACCTTATCAATGAAGAATAAGGAAGTGAGATCCGTGATCCCCAGGACTCCCCAATACTCTTTTAGAAGGTCTAGAAGGTTAAAACTATTTCATAATACTTTTTCATTGCATTGACATTTCCACTGATGGTACAAAAGCAATACTGGGTAAAACTGCTAACACCTTAGCACAAATCAAGGCAGATGCACCAAACTATAGTAGTGGACACTCATTTCTTCACTGAAGAAATTGGCCAGTTTCACTTACGAATATTTTTGATGAAACAGTAAAAATATTAACTATAAACTTTGAGTACAGGTGGTTTTAATATTCCATGTGAAAAATGAGATGTTATAAAGCATCCCCTTATAGTATATTTTAAATCGCATCAACACATGGTAGATCTGCATAATTCAGTCAACAACTATTTTCCATATGACTAATGCATAATATTACAAAATCATGTATGATTAAAGAGTCATTCAAAGTTCAAAATAAATCAAGGGATTTTAATTCAAAAGTCCAAAACACTGATATGGTTTCATATTCCATACTGTAATGAACATTTAAGAAAGTACCACTTGTCAATTTTGGTGTAGTATCAAAGAAGAATAGCCACAATTATGTATAAAAGCTATTATTGCTAATGACACCAGTGTGAGGCCAAACTGTCATATCAAATTGTCACATCACAACAGATTGATTACAGAAACAGATATAAAAATTCAGGTGTCTTTTTATTAAATCTAGAAATCAAAAGGACTTTCTCAAATTGTAAAATAGTAGTTCTCAACTAGAGATGATTTTTGTCCCTCAAAGGATATTTGGCAATGTCTAGACATACTTCTGATTGTCACAACTGGGGAAAGTGCTGTTGATATCTAGTGGGTAGAGGCCAGTGATGCTGTAAAACATCCTACAGTGCACAAGACTGTTCATACAATAGATCATCCAGCCCAAGATATTAATAGTGTCAAGGCTGAGGAACTTAAAAGAATACCATTCTCACAGAGTAATTTTTTCATAAAAATATGGTATTCATATTCATATGTGTGGGTTTCTTACTATAATAGTAAATGAACAATAAACAAAAAGTTTCCTAGTTTTAATTTACAATACAGTAAATACCAGTAAGTTAACCCACATAAACAAACCTCTTTGGAGTCTGCAATAATTTTTACCAGTATAAAGGAATACTGAGACCACAAAGTCTGAGAATCAATAATTTGAAGAATGGTATAACTAACAAAGTATGCTGGAGAATAAAAGAGAAATTAAGGAACTCTAAAGAAAAATGTACTCATTTCAAGAGTAACATGGATGACCAAAACAAACAAAAAACACCATAAAGTGAAAGGTTCAAAAGGAAAAAGTTATGATAGACCCACAGTGTCATTCTCCTCTTAAAAAAAGGCTACCAACAATAAACATTAAAACTACAATTCTTACCCTGGCTATGAGGACTTGCTGGACTGAAAGATGACTGATACAAATCTTTGGTGGGCGTTGGATAAGCTTCTTTCCCTTGGCGATGACTCATCTTTCCTGGTGTCAGAAGCTGAGATTCTTCACTGTTTGCTATCACAGCTCAAGGAAAAAGGGGAAAAAAATTAGACTTCAGTGCTAGATTTACATAAGTGCATACTTAATAACATGGAATAAAACTATGATTGGACCTGCCTCAATGGTTACATTAATTTTACCAACTCAATACTTGCATAATTGTTTTGTTTTCTTTTAATTTGTTAAAAATCCCAAAGAAATTGATAGGTATATATGAGTAAATTATACACATTTTGGACATTATAAAAATAAAAATATATATTCAACTGATAAGAAAAAGCACTCCAAGGTTTACTAAGCTATTAATACGTGTACTCTTTATATTTACCAGAAGAACAATAAGCAAGATAGCCATTTTGCAGAGGAAATATAAATGGTCAATAAAAATATGAAAAGATACTAAACCTTGTAAGTAGTCAAAAAAATACAAATTAGTAGCAGTATAAAATATTTTACATTCACTGGAATTTCTAATTTTCATTTTACATTCACAGAATTTATAATTCCCGTTTTAAAAATGGGAAAGTTGAGGTTCAGAGATTGCCTTGCCTAAGACTAAGTAAAAGAGGTAAGATTCTAACTCAGGATAATTTGCTTCCAAAATCTGGCTCGGAAAAGGTGGCTGCCTCAATAACCAATTTAAATAGTGTTTAAGGCTGCTATTCACCCACTTACCCAGGTTACTAAGAGAAGAAAGCAATGTCCCATTCCAGAGAGAACAGAAAAGAGAAAAATACCCAGTGGAGGAATAGGGTAAATAATTGTAAGCAACACTACAATGTCCTAAGATCTTTCCACATCCTTTTATGCTTCTGTGCTTTCAGCCTACGAAGCATTACCTTTATTTTCAGCAAGAGTTAGTCTGGATTAGCTCTATATTTAATTTTTATCTTAACCAGAACTTCACGTTCACATTTTTATCATTTGGTTAAAAGATTTTAACCAAATTGCATTAACATGTTTGCTATTGTGCTAAGTTTTCAAAATTATAGTTTAGCTCCTTAAATTTCAAAGCAAAAATTCAAAGACTTTCATTTATCATCCAAGATATAAAAAATTTATTTTCATATCAAGTCTATTAAAAAAAACCCCACTTACTGTTGACTCCTAAATTTTTATCTCCTCCTGAACTCAAACTCACATATCAAATTGCCTGCCTTAAAATCGCCCCTATTCTTTAACAGGCAACTCAAATTTATCCAGAACATAATTTTTGATTCTGTTTATCTTCCAAACCTGCCTCTCTCCTACTCAGTTAATGGAATCACTATTTCCCGCCCCCACTTTCTCAGGCTAAAAACAAAACAAAAAACCCACTTAGATGTATTACTCAGTTTTTCTCTTTCTTTCACTTCGCATCACACTTATCTGTGAGATATTCATAGTCCACCTTCAAAATCTACCTGGAGTCTTTCTATGTATCCCCACTTTTACAACTACCACCTGTTCCAAGCCACTATCACCTTTCCAGTGCATCACAGCAGATTTCTACCTAGTCTCCAGACTCACAGCTTGCTTCTTGCTTGCACAGAGTTCATTCTCTACACCAAACCCAAGCAATCTCTGTAAATCATAAATCAGATTTGCATCATGCAGAAATGTCATCAATAGCTGTTCATTAAACCTGCAATAAATTCCATGGTCTAAGGATTCAACTTTGACTGGCCCCCGCTTATCTTCCCAACCTCGTTCCCTACCACTCTCCTCTTTCTTCCCTTGGCTCCAGTCATAACAGCCTCCCTGGTATTCCTCAAAACACATCACCCTGCCTTAGTCGCTGAGCCTTTATACTTCTTGATCCCTCTACCTGAAATATTCCTGCCCCGAATCTTCTCATCATTAACCCCTCTCATCACTTGTTGTTGCGTTCAAATGTCATCTCTTCAGAAAAGCCATTCAAGGTACCTTTTGATAAATAGGTTCCTATTTTAGTATAGTGTAATTTATCAATTACTTTGTTTTTTTTTTCCATTAGTGCGCACTCCACTACAGTTATACTCTGTCACTTTACATTATTTTTAGTATAGCTATTATCACTACATGAAATTATGTCATTTATTTATTATCTGCCTTCATTAGTCCATAAATTCCCTAAGAGAAAGAAATTTCATCTGCCTTATGTTCCCGTAAGTCCTCAAGTCCTGGTAGGATCCTGGCACACTGAAAGCAAATGTGTGTATGTGTATGTATATCAAATTTATATAAATATATTTTATTGATTATGCCATTATACTTATCCCAGTTCTTTCTCCCCTTTATTCCCCTCTGCCCTGTACTCCACCTCCCACCAGCATTCCCCCACCTTAGTTCATGTCCACTGGTCATACATGTAAGTTCTTTGGCTTCCCCATTTCCTATACTATTCCTAACCTCCCCCTGTCTATTTTGTACCTACCAATTATGCTTCTTATTCCCTGTACCTTTTCCCCCATTCTCCCCCATCCACTTCCCCACTGATAACCCTCCACGTGATCTCTATTTCTGTGAATCTGTTCCTGTTCTAGTGGTTTGCTTAGTTCATTTTTGTTTTTTTTTAGGTTCGGTTGTTGAAATTGTAAGTTTGTTGTCATTTTACTGTTTGTATTTCTGATCTTCTTTTTCTTAGATAAGTCCCTTTAACATTTTATATAATAATGGCTTGGTGATGATGAACTCCTTTAACTTGACCTTATTTGGGAAGCACTTTATCTGCCCTGACATTCTAAATAATAGCTTTGCTGGATAGAGTGATCTTGGATGTAGGTCCTTGCCTTTCATGACTTCAAATACTTCTTTCCAGCCCCTTCTTGCCTGCAAAGTTTCTTTGGAGAAATCAGCTGATAGCCTTATGGGAACTCCTTTGAAGTTTACTGTCCCCTTTTCTCTTGCTGCTTTTAAGATTCTCTCCTAATCTTTCATCTTGGGTAATGTAATCATGGTGTGCCTTGGTGAGTGCTTCCTTGGGTCTGACTTCTTTGGGACTCTCTGAGCTTCCTGGACTTCCTGGAAGTCTATTTCCTTTACCAAATTACAGAAGTTCTCCTTCATTATGTTTTCAAGTAAGTTTTTGATTTCTTGCGCTTCCTTTTCTCCTTCTGGCACCCCTATGATTCAGATGTTGGAACGTTTAAAGTTGTCCTAGAGATGCCTAAGCCTCTCCTAGTTTTTCTGAATTCTTGTTTCTTCATTCTGTTCTGGTTGAGTGTTTATTTCTTCCTTCTGCTCCAAACTGTTGATTTGAGTCCTCATTTCCTTCCCATCACTGTTAGTTCCCTGTACATTTTCCTTTATTTCACTTTTCATAGTCTTTACTTTTTCCTCTATTTTGCAACCATACTCAACCATTTTTGTGAGCATCCTGATTACCAGTATTTTGAACTCTGCATCTGATACATTGGCTATCTCTTCATGGCTTAGTTGTATTCTTTCTGGAGCTTTGATCTGTTCTTTCATTTGGGTTGTATTTTTTTGTCTCAGTGCACCTGTTATATAGTAAGTGGTGGAGCCTTAGGTATTTGCCAGGGCAGGACAAGCACTTTGCTGCATTTTGGTGCTGTACAGGGGGAGGAGTCCGAGAAGGAACAATGCCATTTGCTTAGCTCTTGGTGGACTTTAAGTCACTTCCTCCACTACCCACAAACAAATTGGGTCCATCTGGTGCTGTTCCCTAGTGGGTGGGTTTGTATACATTCTAGGACCCTATGGGTCTCTCCAACAAACTCTTATGTGAGGCTTGGAGTTTCTCCTGCTGCCTTAACCTTCCACAGGTTTTATCAGAGGTTTTGAGGCTTTATTTCCCCACCCTGTAACCCTGGGTTATATGTCTGTCTTGCTCCCCAGTTGTTCCTCCTGGTTTATCCTCATGCAAATGTGGGACCACCTGTTCCACCAGCCACTGCCTTGCCCACCCAGGACCTCCAGCCGCACCTTGCCCCATGTCCTTTCCACCCCAGCTCCCCAGCTCTGTCCCTCCTACTGGTCTAGATGAATGTTTCTTTAACTCCTTGGTTATGGGACTTCTATACAATTTGATTTCCTGGCAGTTATGTTTATTTTTTGTTTTTAAATTTGCTGTTGTCCTTCTTCTGGTTGTGCAAGGAGGCATAGTGTATGTACCTACTCCTCCATCTTGGCCAGAAGCCTCAAATGTTTTATATTTTCATGAAACTTCACTATCAAGAAGTATATGGTGGCTCTTTCAGTTACTAAATCAAAGCCCATTGAACTCCTAAATGTTATTATTGAAATTAAAAATGTATGGTGCTGATGTGCAAAGACAAATTGACCTAAAGAACATAACAGAGAGCTCTTAGAAATAAACCCATGATTATGTGGAGCACAGATACACAACAAACATAGGGAAAGCAAACACTATTCAATTACTGATACTGGAAAAATTGGTAATAGTATCCAATACTTATTCATATTGGATGAATAAGTCTCCATCCTCAAACCACAAAGAACAATTATGAAATCAAAGACATAAATGTAAAAAGCAAAACACAAAAGCTTTTAGAAGAAAATATAAGAGAATATCTTTATAGACATGAAGTAGGGAATGATTCTTAACGAAAATAACTAGCCATAAAAGAATTGATAAATTCCAGTACA
Source organism: Anoura caudifer (assembly GCA_004027475.1). Lineage (NCBI taxonomy): Eukaryota > Metazoa > Chordata > Mammalia > Chiroptera > Phyllostomidae > Anoura > Anoura caudifer. The sequence continues at coordinate 127,626 of PVKU01004941.1, forward strand.
TTTTTTTAAAAAGAATGCAGCAAAAGATACCATAAAGAAATTGAAAAATAAAGAAGATATTTGCAACACGTACTTAACAAAAGGTTAATATCCAGAATGTTTTAAAAAATACTCATAAATCAATTAGAAAAAGGCTAACATCGCAGTATAAAAATGGGGCATGGGGGTGCATGAAAAAGAACAAAATACCAAGAAATAAATTTAACCAAGGAGGTGAAAAACTTAAACAGCAATTCCTTCTCATCCATGGTTTCTAGATTCTAGAAATCTTCATTATTCTAGAAGTAAATAATTCATAACTTTTAAGTTGTGTGTCATTCTGAGAGATGTGATAAAAACTTGTGCCATCCCTCTCCATCCCATCTGAGACGTGAGTCATGCCTTTTTCCAGTATACCCATGCTGTATGTACAAAACAATAAGGTATTTTGAAAGACCACATTCACATAAATTTCATTACAGTATATATTATACTTGTTTTATTTTATTATTAGTTGTTTTTAATCTCTTATTGTGCCTAATTTATAAATTAAACTTTATCATAGGTATGTACGTATATATGTATGTATGGAAAAAACATAGTACATACAGGGTTTGGTACTATCCACAGTTTCAGCCATGGGAGTCTTAGAATGTATCCCCATGGATAAGAAGGAACTACTTTACACTGAAAACTGTTATGACACTGATGAAAGAAATTGAAGAAGATACAAATAGATAAAAAGATATTCTATGGCTGATAGAATATAAGAATTAATATTTTGGAAAATATCCATACTACCTAAAGTAATCTATGGATTCAATGCAATCCTTATCAAAATTCTAATGGAATTTTTCACAAAAATAGAGCAAATAATCCTAAAATTCATATGGAATCACAGAAGACCCTGCATAGCCAAAAAATCTTAAAAACTAAGCTGAAGGCATTAAGCTCCCAGGTTTCAAACTATACTACAAAACTCTAGTAATACAAACAATATGGATAGGTATTGACATAAAAGGACATAAAGGTCAGTGGAACAGGATCAAGAGCCCAGAAATAAACCCATGCCTATATTGGTGACAAAGCAATCAATAATATCAGCTGTCTGGGAAAAGGACAGCTTCTTCAATAAATGCTGTTGGGAAAAGTATATAGTCATATGCAAAAGAATGAAACTAGACCACAATCTTACACCACACACAAAAATTAACTGAAAATGAATTGAAGACCTGAATGTAAGACTGAAGCCATAAAACTCCTAGAAGAATATCATAGACAGTAAGCTCCTTGACATCAGACTCTGCGACCATTTTTTGGATCTGATTCCAAAAGCAAAAATAAACTACTGGGACCATATCAAACTAAAAAGCTCTGTACAATGAAGAAAAACCATCAACAAAATGAGAAGGCAACCTACTGAATGGGAGGAAATATTTCCAAATGAAATATCTGATAAGGGGCTAATAGCCAAAATATATAAAAAACTCATACAACTCAATAGCAAAAAAAAAAAAAGAAAGAAAAGAAAAAAGAACAAAAAAAATCCTATTAAAAAATGGACAGAGTATCAAAACAGACATTTTTCCAGAAAAGACATGTAGATGTTCAACAGGTACAAGAAAAAGTGCTCAACATCACTAATCATCATAGGAATGTAAATCAAAACTACAAACCACAATAAGATATCACCCCACACTCCTTAGCATAGCTATTATTAAAAAATCAAGAAAAGAAATTGTTGGTGAGGGTGTGGAGAAAAGGAAATACTTTTGCACTGATGGTGGGAATATAAATTAGTGCAGCCACTATGGAAAACAGTATGGACGTTCCTCAAAAAGTTAAAAATACAACTAGCATCTGATCCAGCAATTCCATTTCTGTGTATTTATCTGAAGAAAATAATAATACTAAGTTGAAAAGATATATCCTGTCCAATGTTCACTGCAGCATTACTTACAATAGCCAAGATATGGAGACAACCTAAATCTCTATCAATACATAAATGGATAAAGAAAATGCAGTTTATATATATAATGGAATATTACTCAGCCATAAAAAGAATGAAATCTTGCCATTTGCAACAACATGGATGGACCTTGAGGGCGTTATTATACTAAGTGAAGTAAGACAGAGAAAGACAAGGTAGAATAAAAAAAGACAGACAAACAACAATAAAAACTGAACTTATGATACAGAAAACAGATTAGTGATTGCCAGAGGTGAAGAGGTTGGAAGGGGATGCACAACAGGTGAAAAGGGGGTCAAAGGTATACACTTCCAATTATAAAATAAATAAGTCAAGTGGATGTAACATACAGCATGGAGACTATAGCTAATAATACTGCACACAGCATATTTGAAAGTTGCTAAGACAGTAAATCTTAAAAATTCTCATCACAAGAAAAATATTTGTAACTATGTATGGTAATGGTTGTTAATTAGACTTGCTGTGATCATTGTGTAATGTATATGAATTGAATCATTATGTGATTTACCTGAAAGTAACAGAATGTTTTATGTCAGTTATGCCTCAATAAAAAAAAATGATACAAAAAAAGGGGGGAGACTTGTATGGTGATTTCATGGAAGAAAAGATGCAAATGGTCAATAAATATACAAAAAATGCTCACTCTTTTAGTAATAAAAAAACACAAATCAAAACCACAAGAAATATTTTACACTCAGTAAAATTGATAAAAACTAGTAAGTCTGAATATAGATAAGGGTGGGATCCATGAGACACTTTAATCACTGATGGTGGAATATAAACCTATACAAGCTCTTTGGAAAACTATTTAGACCTCTTGTATTAAATTTCAGCTTATCTTATGGGTCCAACAATTCCACTCTTGGCTTAGAAATACTCTTATATGTGTGTACCAAAAGCAACAATTAGAATGCTGATAGTAATACTGTTCATAGTAGCAAAAATTAAAACAACTTTACTCATCATTTGAAAATAGAATGGATTTATATGTGGTGGTATACGTATATCATAAAATAGATGTAGCACTAAAAAAGGAGAGATCTACAGTTATACTCAATGACATGGTTGAATCTTAGAAAAAGATGTTAATCACAGCAGCAAGTCCTAAAAGATGACATGTTATCATGCTACCATTCTGATAAAATTAAAAACCAAGCAAACCTTAATGATACACACATAATTTTAAAATAACATAAAAAAGCTATTTTTTAAAAAAGCAAAGAATAATAAAAAATACAAAACAGTCATCTATGGGTGGCAAGCACAGGGAAAGAAGAGAGAAGTACACATAAATGGACATGAAATATTTTTAAAATTCAAGTTCTTAAGTGGCAAGTTCAAAATTTACTGACTATAATTATGCTTTATAATCTACATATGCTACATTTTTTGTAGTATCAAACAGTACACTTAAGGCTAATATAAAATACATTATGAGAAATACAACTAATAGAATTAAACTATGCTTAAGTATTCCATCAGTAAGACACAGGTAGCTACATTTTGAGTAACTTTAGTATGTAAAAAAAGGAAATAGTATAAGTGTACATTTAGTTCCATTCACCCATTTCTAACTTCTTACTGGCTGAGATATTACTGTTACGATTTTGATAACCTTGAAGTGAGGTTTGTAGAAATAGCAATATACAGAGTATACTTTAGAAAAAAACAGAAAGCCTATTTTTCTATTTTTCTCTCACCCCATTCACAAACATTAACAACTATACAAACAAAAAAGGATTTGCATAATATAAAAATCAGTTTGCTATCTTCCATCACTTGCAGAATTGAAGACTAAGTATAAATTTAAAAAGGCTAGTGACTTTGTTTTTATCTGTATCCCTTGGCATAAAAGTGACAATAAATACTTGCTAAATGACTGAATAAATATTTGATGAATGAATCACTGCATGATTTCAGTGTAGTTTCTGACATTATAATCAATTGCCTCACCTACTAAACATAACATTACAGTGCCCACTCCTGTCTGTACTTTGTAATGGAAGTAACCTACTGGGCCTTTCATATTGCTTTACTATCTTAACTACAGTAGAAACTAATCACACTGGAATAATTAACAGTAATATAATTAACATACCAGCTGGAACTTCTAAGGAGATTATGACTCTGTAACTACCATTCTTTACCTTTTGAATTCAACTCATCAATATAAAATCTAAAGAATTTCATAAGCCTCAGAGTCTGTCTGGTGTAGGCCCTTAATCTAAGTGAAAGCTAAGATAAAATGAAGTAATTATTTTAAAGTCTTAAATAATCTTTATGTAACTTGGATGTATCTGGAAAGCATTATGCTAAGTGAAATAATTCAGGTGGTGAAAGACAAATACCACCTATATAATCTCACCTATAAGTGGAACCTAATCAACAAAACAAACAAGCAAGCAAAATATAAACAGAGACAGTGAAATGAAGAACTGACAGTAACCAGAGGTGGGAGGGGATAAAGGGGAGAAAAGAGGGAAGGGTTGTCAAGGAACAAGTATAAAGGACACATGGACAAAGCCAAAGGGAGGTAGGATTGAGGGTAGAAAGTGGGGATGGTGGAGGGGTGGGGTAGGGAATGGAGACAACTGTACTTGAACCACAATTAAAAAAAGAAAAAAATAATAAAAAAGTAAAAAACAAAATAATAATAAAAAATAAATCCCAAGTCTCCCCTTACAGATGATATACCTTTTCTCAAATACTTGAATAATTTAAATATGTTGGTAAATAGTACAGATCCTAATAAAGTACTATACGAAATTACTTTTTACTCTAAAAGATATACTGTCTCCAGGAAATAGTTCTACAGTCCCTTTTTACCTGTTGGCAGAGTACAATATAAACTCATCCCTAATATATGCTGTGTATTTTTATTTATATAAGCTTAAAACATATAACCACAATAAATCTCCTCTATTCCAAGTAAAAATTAAACACCTCTACTTATAAAACCCTGTTCCTAAAATAAAACCATTTCAACTGATATTAAAAATTAAATTCTATTTGTAAAGTTCAGCAGTGGCAATCAGTTCACCTGAGCCAACATTTGAATGTATGAGGTAATTAGAGTAACTGAAAAATTCATAGAAAATATCTGCCCAGTAAGGCTGAATAAGAAAACAAAAATGTTTTGGTATTTGTGTACTTTACTTTCAAAATTTCTACTATTCTAATAATGCTGTTTGTATAATAAACAATTATTTTTAAAATTATGTTGCAGTTAAAAAGGAATTTTAGCATATTACCTTATTATCTCTATAAGAAAAATACATACATATTATAAGCAGTATTAGAGACAAATAGCAACTGTTCTAAAACATTTTCATAACCAAATTATCTATTATATAAAAATTCTGACAAACTAAAGCAGTATTTCTCATTTTCATGTGGCAGTGAAATTTCTTACACGCTGTCCAGCCTCAAAGTAGTATGACTTATGCTTTGTGGTGATTTCAGAAAGAAATACTATGAAGAAAAGGTCCTAAATGATTAACTAGATCATAGATTAAGTAAATAATCTTATCTTTAGATAATCAAGATGTAAATATACAAATACTATCAATCTTTGATGGACACTGACCGACCATTTACATTCTTTGTATTTCAATGCCTGGAAAAAAGTAGAATTCTTAAAAATCAAAATAAAAATACCATATACTTTTTTATAAGTACACATCAAAATATTATCATGTCTCCAAACATGCTATTCAAACTTTAGCTACTTACTTGATGGTGCAAGGACATCTTTGCTATCACCAAGAAGCTTTTAATGCAGGGTAATTGAGCAGCAAACAAATACAATCCAAACAAGGAAGAAGCACAATGCATCAGGATTGAAGCAGCAGTGAAACAAAAGGACAAGGAAAATAGCATTAGTTTATAAGTAGAGAGCACATGCACATCAATCCTAATAATCACAATTCACAAAGAATTTCCTTTTCCACACATAAAAAGATCTTAGCTAAGGCATTATCCAGTATTTGTTTTATTCTGTAAAATGAAGGTAGAAAGAGAAAAATAAAGTCACCCAAGTATTTTGTTTTGAAAATTACTCAAGTCAAAAATTATTTTGAATTATAATTTAAGATTTGGGTTAGGAGCAGTAAAAATTATTTAGAAATGTAAGGTACAGCCAAAAGTTATTCATTCTTAAATTTAAATGGTTTAAAAATATACAACACCCATGCACTATTAAATATTAGTTCTGCATGCCATGAAAGCACTTAATACTACATAGAAATTCAGTCTATTTTTTCTATAAAAAGAAAGGAACATTTACTGAGTTCTTATTATATTCCAAGCACTGTGCAAAGAACTTTTACAAAGACAGCAACAAAGTAGAACAATTATTTTCTCAAATGGCAAAAAACAAAGAGGAATACTGATTAGAATGATTAATTTTATTGGCTTAGACAAAATTTTCTTAGATTAGTAACTTGCAATCAACTAAAAGAAACAGAAAAAAGACTGCTGGCCTGTTGTGTAGTAACTATTTTAACATACAACATTAAACTAAATGTCACCTATGGATAAGTGTTTTGGTCTCCCTTAGTAGGAACAAAGTCCTTAGCTGTCCTTCATTTCAAATACCAAGAATGGTAGTAAATTAAAACTAAAGTACCCCTCCAAAAATTCCCACCAATTACATTATTGCGTGGCTTTATTTAAAGGGGATGAGGGAGTCTTAATTGGCTATGACGATAAGAAAGAAAGAAAGAAGAAAGAAAGAAAGAAAGAAAGAAAGAAAGAAAGAAAGAAAGAAAGAAAGAAAGAAAGAGAGGGAGGGAGGGAGGGAGGGAGGGAGGGAGGGAGGGAGGGAA